>CABHPQ010174964.1:0-60306 GCA_902168405.1 Peromyscus aztecus | reverse complement strand
GAGAGGGTCAAGCTCACAGAGGCCCAGAAGGTCTTAAGGAAGCTGTGGGAGTTAGCAGGCAGCTTCTTTTGGGTGGCAAGGAAAATCACAACATATACGCCCAGGAGGACACTGGGAAAGAAAGAACAGGTAGCTCTGATGGAAAGCAGGCAGGGTAAGGTCACAGGACTTGTAGCATGTAGGCAGCTCCTAGGGGAAGGTAAGAAAGTTCCAGAAGGAGCTGAGAGGAACCATGAGGAAGCTGAGGGGGAAAGTATCAAGGTAACAAGAATTTCAACCAAGTGCATCCCCAAGAGGACTGAAAGATTTGTCAGAACAGAAATCACGGAGGAAAGGCACTCCTTCCCATGTGATGGGGGCCCAGCAGGGTGAAAGGAAGCTTCTTGGCACATTGTAAAAGTGAACAAAGCAGGGACCTCTGTAGTGGCACTCACCCAGTTGAAGGGGAGAAACAAGAGGTTAGAGCAGGTAGAGGAGAAAGAGCTGGAGATATGCAAGTGTCTTAGTAATTAAAATTGCCCACATGGTGGGGCCCTGAAGGGTGTAGTAGGGAGTATGTCGATGTGGTGGGCAGCCCAAAAGGGCATAGCCAGGGGAGAGGACACTTTCTGAGTAGGTGAGGATAGATGGATGGTTAGTTAAGGTCGAGAGAAGAAATGGCAAAGAGGACACTAGAATCCAATTTGATGGTTGGCAAAACCCAGCAGAAGCAATGACCAGTGCATACCTTAGCAGGGTCAGATCAGCAACTTGGGTCAGTTTGAAATATTGAGACATGAGCATGGCTGAAAGGTAAGTGGAGGCTCCTCTACCAGTGCTACCTGAGAGAGAGAGAGGACTCTGGCAGGGGGAAGAGTTTGGAGACCCTTTATGTGAGGAGATGGAGTAGGTGATGAAAAGAGAAGACAGTATGTGACCCGAAGGTTTTTTATTTTTTTTATTCATGTATAAGAAGTTCAGCTGAGCCCAGAACACACAGGCAAGGTGCCCATCCTTGGACAGTACACTCTATGTTTTAATAAGTATGCAATGGACACAAAGAAAGGTCCCAGTTGCTGACCCAGAACTCCCCAGGCGTAGCCCTCCTTTTCTGTAACTTGGAAAGAGGAGGGACCAGTTAAGTCCAGAAGATGTAGGGCCGGGGCCTGGAGAAGGGCCTGTTGAAGCTTCTGAAATGACTTGGTAATGGGTACAACGAGAGGTCTGTGTGAGGTGTCAAGGACTGCCTCAAACAGAGTATAGGTGGGAATAGAGAAAGAAGAAATCCAAGAGCATAAGAAGCTGGCCATCCCCAGGAAGGATAGAATTTCACCCTTGGTAGTGGGGACTGTGAGTGGCTGAATTAAGTGTTTTCTATCTAGGGTAATGGCCATGTGAGTTGGAGTGCTAGCTAATCCCAGATTAGTAACCTGAGAGGTGGACAGCTGGACATTAGAAGGTGTGACCCTATGTCCCCAGCTGGACTGAAAGTTTAATAAGGTAGATGTGTCAACCTGGCTAATTTGCAGAGGTGGACTACAACAGCTATGTATATAAGCTTGGATTTAGGAAGAGACAGAGAGAAAAAAAATCAGAGGCCAGAGGCTGGCTAAATAGTTATGAGATGTCCTGGAACCCCTGGTGTAGGGTAGTCCAGGACAGTTGTGTGGAAAGATGAATATCCAGGTCAATCCAAGGCAAAGATATTTTGTGACTGGGGATCTCAAGGTGTGTAAAAGAAGGCATCCTTGAGGTCTATAACAGAGAAATGGGAGGGCTTTGATGGGATGGTGGAGAGGAGAATGGAGGGGCTGGGTACTACGGGGTGAAGGGGAATTTATTGGAAGGGAAAAAATCATGAGGGTGGCTGTCTCTGTTAGAGTGAGGAACAGCAGGGAACTGAGCAGAAGGCAGGGCTTTTGTGTAGAGTTTCTTTTGGGGGGGGTGGTTCAGGGTGAATCTTTCCAGGGTGGGGACTATTGGAATTTCAAGTCCAGAGCTTGGGCTTTTTTCTCTGTAGGGCAGGGGCTGGGTCCAGCTGTTAGGACAGTTAGAGTGTTCTGTGGGTGGAACCTGGCAGTTGGAGGTCCTCAGGGGAGGCGGTCTCATGAGCCTTGAGGGGCTTACATTGTGTGGTTGAGGTCTGATAATAAAGGGTATTGCCATTTTTATTAATCTTATATAGAAGCTTCCAACTTTGATGAATATTTTAGCTAGCTATTGAATTCTGGGTTGCTACCAGGGAGGCGAGGTAGGGGGCATTTTCTTGAGCAATATGGTCACTGGTTAGATGCCCATGATCCAGTAAATAATCCTCCACCCACACTCGGAACAATGCTAAAAAATATCTCTGTGGTTATTAATATTGTTTTCAGCTCTTCAGCTGAGGAAATCAAGATTAGGCTGAAAGTATTTTATGATCTGTGCTTTTCATGAATTTACATACAGGGTTCGAGTGTAACTTCTCCCCTTGTGTTTAGTTTGGGTCATTTTCTCTCACTGACTCTTTGCTTAGTCAAAACCCCATGTTTGCATTTCATAGAACACTGTTTGACTTCTGATGAGTTACCCACATGCTCTGCTGTTCTGTTTGTGTGAAGAGTGGGCAGCCCTAAAATCATGTACATACAAACAGCAAAACAGACTCAGCAGGTTTTACATTCGTGTATTTGTGCATCACATATTTTAAAGTTAAAAAGCTATAAATTTGAGAGTGGAAAGACATGACAGGGTTTGGGAGGAAACCCCGGGGAGTAAGCTGGGAAGGGGTAAAGGGAAGGGAGAAAGTTTTATAATTCTATTTTAATTTAAAATGCATAAAAATTTTAAAAATATACTTAAAAAGTCAAAAATCAAGGGAATGTTTTCCGACCTTGGCCAATATCACGTTATCCTTACAACAGTAGCAACCTTCCATTTAGTTCTTTAATCTGTTATGTCTACCTGTCACTAATGCAAATTTTGATTCAAAGGAAGAAATAATCTGTCACATGAAGCCAGCAAATCTTTTGTGTCCACAACTCCCAACCTGGCTTTTGTCGACCATCCTCATGTTGGATTGTCTGTGATGGTGTATTGATACAACTTGGTATCTAGGAGAACTGATCAATTACCACCAATCTCAGGGCTTCTAGGCCTTGAGGTCTTAAGACCTTTCAGGGGAAGGCCCTTCTTAAGGCCCTTCTTTTCTGGTTTACATGTCACCTGGCAGCAAAATTTGGAGTTCACTTTTTATGAAAGATAGTGTAACATCTTCATAGCCTTACAGGATATCCTTTACCATTGCCAAGGTCATGCAAAAGAACTAAGTCCCAGTGAGTTCACAAACATGTCGCCTCTGGCATCCTCCTGTTCTAGAGTCATGAGTAATAGTTAATTTTATGTGGATCACTGTTTTGTCTAATATACATTTAAATTAGTAGCATTTCTGTTATATTTAATCCAAATACTTGAACGTCCATTTGTAAGAGCTTCTGCTCACTGAGAGCCACCCTTCTATGAGATGCTTGCCTGAGAGAACACCCTGCACCATAACAGGAGTCACTTGTTCACATTGAGAGGGCAATATGCCCACACATGCTCTGGAAGGAATAGTGTAACTTGCCTGTTTCTGAAGTGCTCATTTACATGTGCCTTATTCACCCTGTAATGATATCAATCCCTTTGCTACATTCAATAATTATCACAGCAGTAGCCATCACATTTTGTTTACCAAAAATAACCAATGAATTAGGCCTAGAAGTGTAGTTTCCTGAAACAAAGATTCTGAGACATAAGAATGATATGCTGTCTCCATCTATCATTGTCAAAACCAAGCACAGAGGGTCAAGATGTGGCTATCTTTACTCTCCCCTCTTCTTCCCGCCTCCAAACCCTGCCAACCCAACCCTTTTCCTCAAGTTCCCATTCCTCCAACCCTCCGTCCAGACTCCTGCCCATCCCCGAGTTTACTGAGGAGTTCTCTTCTATTTCCGCTTCCCAGGGAAATCTATGCCATTTGGGGGGTTAGGGAGAAACCTTGCACTAGGGAAACCCCCAGGAATACATACAGATGGCCCCAGCTAAGACTCCTAGCAATAGTGGAGTAGCCATCAGATTGGTGACTACCCTAATTGTCATCAGAGATACTCTATGCAGTAACTGATGGAGATCCACAGCCAAGCACTAAGCTGAGCTCTGGGAGTCTTGCTGAAGAAGAGAGGAGAGATTATACAAGTGATGGGGGTCATGATGAGGAACCCACAGAGACAGCTAACATGAGGTCACACATAGGAGCTCATGGACTCCTGACCAACAGTTAGGGAGCCTCCATGGGACCAACCTTGGCCCTCTGCATCTATGTGACAGCTGTATAGCTTGGTCTCTTTGTAAGGCTCCTAGCAGTGAGATCAGGACCTGTCCCTGGCACTTAGCTTGCTTTTGGGAACCTAGCCACCATGCTGGATTACCTTGTCCAGCCTTGACACAAGGGGGAGAGCTTAGTTTTGCCTCAATTTGATATGCCATGCTTTGCTCAAGCCCATGGGAGGCCTGCCCCTTTCTGAAGGAGGCAGAGGAGAAGTGGAAGGGGAGGGGGGTAGATGGGAAGCAGTGGGGAGGGTGACTAGGAAGAGAAGAGAGAGGGGAAACTGTGGACCATATGTAAAATAAATGAAAAAATTGTTATTTTAAAAAATAGGAAAAAAAGTAATGTTCTGCAAGCATAAAAAAAAGATTTAACTATAGAGTAGAACATTGTATTTCTTTGCATCTTTAGCTAAGTAGCATTTGATTCACTTGTGTCCACTCACCATATCTCATGGGGTTACTTTAATACAGACATTATTAATCAGTTTCTGGCCTTCATATCAAAAATCAAAATGCTCCTTGCATGGTCAATACTCTGAAAATCTCTCATAGAAAGAAAAATGAAAAGGTTCTACCAAATCCTGTAGGTGCAAGAAAGTAATATCTCAGGAAACTAGTTGTGGGTTTTTTTGTGGTTTTGAATATAATTTTTGATTCAAAATTCTATGTAAAAAAAGTTTTGGAAAACAACTAGATAAGTAAGAATTTATGTAATCTTATTTAAGGAGGTAATGATAAAAATGCAAATGTGAAATTGCCTCTAGCCTCTCTTAGCTAACAGAATAAATCTTAGCTAAATCATTTATCCTCACTCATACATATTCATATTCTTACTGTAGCCTGGAAACTCAGAGGTAAAGGAGAGACCTTCAGAGCTAGCTGGGATGTTATTGGGAAACGGATTAAAACTCACATTTTTGGCGACATGCCTTGTCCGAATCCCCTCTTCCTGCCTGTGTTTGTCTCCATATGGTGCCTCTGTCAGACTAGACACTATTCTGTCTTCTTCAAATGAACCAGAATCAAATTCATATTTCATTTTAATCTCTTTATCCTAAGAAATTAATGCCACCTGCCCTACAAAGAGCATGATGTACTTTTGTTTGGGGAAATTTGTTAACATGGTGTCTGGCTTTTTCTCCTCAAATGACATAGATATTATTTGGCCTTACTGTCTTAGAGAAAGCAAGTTTGTGGAAAAATTTACAACTGCCTTTTTATGATAATGAATATTATGAACATAACCTAAAATTTTGATGAAATTTATTTTCCTTTGGTTTTGTTTTGTTTTTAAATGTCTTTAGGGCCATGAGATGGCTCAGCGGGTGTGGACACCTTGCCACCAAGCCGGATGACTTGAGTTCAGTTCTCTGGACCCACATGACAGCTGGTGAAACCAACTTCCTCCCTTTGATCTCTACACATTCACTGTCACACACACCTAAGTGAAAGGTTTAAAATTAACCACACACACACACACACACACACACACAATGTTTTTATTGAAATAGAATTACACCACTTTCTCCCTCCATTTCATTCCCCCAGGGCCTACAGTCCCCCTTCCATGAAAACCCCCCACATCTCCCACTCTCAAGTTGATAGCCTCTTCTTATTTGATTCTATTTGCTGCATTCATATGTATGCGTGTACACAAACATAAACAAATCGAACCTGCTCAGTCCACTTGTTGTTGTTTGTGTACACGGTTTCAGGAGTGACCAGTCCGCATCGGACAACCAATAAGGGTCTCATCTCTGGGAAAAGCTACCTCTCCTTCTAGCAGTCAGTAATGGCTGTAGTTCTTCGCGTAGGGGTGAGACCTCAAGTTTTCCCCTTCCATGTTAGCATGTCCATTGACGGTGCCATTGGTCCTCTTGTTTCTGCAGCCACTTCTAGGAGAGGCTGTTTCACAGCAGAGTTCCTGGTCTTCGGGCTCTTACAATCTTTCCCGCGCTCTTCTGCCAGTGTTTCCTGAGCCATAGCTGCAGGATTTGTGGTGCCGATGTGGCTAGTGAGGTCACCTCCTACAGCCACTTTGCCAGGCCAGCAGAACTGCCTATGACATTCCAAAACTTATCCTTGTACCCACAGAGAGGCATAGTTAACTGCCCTACTCGAAGAAGATCACAACTGGACACAGTGCAGAGATCTGCGGATGCTGGAGAGTCCAGCCCCATCACAACTTCTGTAAGAAATCCTTAAGCTAGACTCTGGGGGTGATGAGAGAATTAGCCTTTCTCTTTGAGACTGATTCTCAGTTCTAGTTCTTAGGACTGCCTTTGTATTAAGTACAATTAAATCTTACTAGAATTGTTTATGTGTCAAATTTAGCGCACATGTCCTGGGGTGCCTTTTGTAACCCACATGAACTGACAGAGTTGGCACTAGACAATTTCAAGGAAGGGGCTCTGGACTGCTTGCTTCTACTATTCTGCTGTCTGCCCTTGTTTCTGTGTCTCTGGGTTACAAATAAGCTGGCCCTTAGTATCAGAACAGTCTCTCTCTTCAACCCATACATGACTGGTTAATAATTCTATATCTACATCTGCGTCATGGAGAAGTGAGAAGGTTAAATCTCAGGTCTGTTCCTACAATAACTAGTTTTCAGAGACAAACTAAGATTAGCCTCGTCTCTTTCTGCTTGATGGTTGAATCTGAGCACATACCATAGCTGTTCTTGTTATAAGATGTGCAATATGAGCCACCCCAGTGAACAGTATGGGAACTGAGGCCTTCCACATGCTTGAAGAGCTCTACCGTGTAAAACGTGCTAATGGTGAAAGGAAACCCTGAAGGATCGATTCACAGGTGACTTAACTTACTCTCAAGTTACTCATACAAAGCTTCAACTTGCAAAGAGATCCACAAGTTGATCCTTTCCAGAAACTCATTGTGAGCATTTGTCAGTGACCGATCAAGAATCATTAAAAACGTCTAGGGAAAATTAGAATGGGCTCTGCTATGGAAGGAGGCCGTGGAACCTTCTTTTTACCAGCAGGTTTTGCCCATTTGGAATCATTTCTGGCAACAAACCTCTCAATACATTTGCTTCTTTTCATATTTTAGAAATAAATAATACTATACTGTAATATTACTGAAAATGTAAGTGCATAGATTCATATGTCATTATAATTCTAGAAAATTAATTGCTGACCCTGGCAATTTCCTCTGATGTAATGTGGTTCATACTCATTAGGTCAAAAGGCAAGGATGACAGATGCAGTGGTGAGATCATGATACTGATGGAGGCGAGGTCATGGGGAAGCTCTGTGTGGTCCAGGAGTCCAGATAGAAAACAGGAAGCCAGAATTCTAAACTGTACCTGTTCTTATTAATGCATACCAGCAAACATGGAGAAATTTTCTGATAATCATGTTATGTTATATAAACCAATCCTTTACCTGAAAAGAATATATATTTAAATTTATAAAGTACACAAATACAAGTTTATAAATATCTTCTTAAGATATTTTGTATAAAAATTATGAATGTGCCAGGTAGTGGTGGCACATGCCTTTATTCCTAGCACTTGGGAGGCAGAGGCAAGTAGATCTCTGTGAGTTCAAGGCCAGCCTAGTCTACAGAATGAGTTCCAAACAACCAGGACTCCACAGAGAAACCCTGTCGAGGGAAAAACAATCAAAAATGATAAGTTTATAAATATAAATAGTATTTATTAAATCAAAAGAATGTCTTGATTTATATGAAAATTCAGGCTGGTATAATTCAGTATGTTGGTATAGTCCTATAATTCCAGTACTGAAGAAGCTGAGACAGGAGGATTATGAGTTTGCAGTTAGGGTGAGCTACACAGTAAGTTTTATAGCAACTGGCTACATAGTGAGACCCTGTCCTGAAAATAAATACATGATTCAAATGAAATAGGGGAGGAGAGAGAACTCAGGAAGCCCACTCACTGATTTTAATACAGGTAGATTCTTGCTACACTCACTTTCTTTTTTTATTTATTAAGTATACAGTGTTCTGCCTGCAGGTCAGAAGAGGGCACCAGATCTCATTACAGATGGTTGGGAGCCACCATGTGGTTGCTGGGAATTGAACTCAGGACCTCTGGAAGAACAGCCAGTGCTCTTAACTGCTGAGCCATCCCTCCAGCCCCCTCACCCTTTCTTTTATAAAATGAACAGCTATGCGCTGAATTGTTTATGAAATAAATCACAACGTCTGTCATTCCTGGGCCCTGTCAGCTTGGCAGCATTCTGATTTTTGTTACAATAAGATAGTTGTTGTGGGAGTTTGTGGGACCCTCAACTGATGGGACCTTGCCAGAGGAAATGGTACTGTGAGGGGTGGGTCTCAGAGATTAGAGTCCTGCTTCCAGTCTGCATTAAGAAGCATCCGCTCCCCCAATCCCCCACCGCCTCCTTTATCTAGTCATAGAGATGTACGACGTCCCAGTCATATGCTCCCGCCACCATTAGCTCCGTCATGCCTCCTCCACCATGGCAGACTGTGCCCTTAAACCATGAGCCAAAATCCAACCTTGTTTTTGGGTGTCTCCTGTTCTCATTGTCACCACAGTGAGAAAAAGGTGAGTGACACAAGGCTTAACACCGAGTCTTTTGCCTTGAGATGTTGGACATCTTGTACCTGGACAGACATGGTACTTCATGCTGGTGATGGTGGCTGTCATAAGCTGGGCTGAGAGGGTCGCTTGAGCCCACGAAGCCTGCTGAGAGCTCCAAAACAAGAAAACAAACAAATGAACAGTCCAAAGCTTGCCGCTCCACCCGTTTTACACCTGAAGTCACAATGTTTTTATACTAATGGGTCAGTCAATGAATGCTTCAGGAAAAAACGAGCTAGAAGTGCTTGAGGTTGGACGGTAGGCTGGCTTGAGGTAAATTTTCTGGGAAGATTGGAAACTGGTGGCCTTCCAACAAACTATTCTCAACTAAAGGTTAGTCACCTTCCTGACATTGTATCAAATACTGAAGATAACTTGCAAAGAGAGAAGGTTTCCGCTGGATCACAGTTTTAGAGTCCTCAGTTCACCGGTCGTCTGCCCTTTTGACTTGGGCCTGTGATAGCACATCGTGGCAGGGTTCATGGAGAAGAAAAGCCACACATTTCATAGTCAGAAACTGAAGAAGCCTCTTTGGAAGGTGCTCGGGTACCATTATCCCCTGCAAGGTCACAACCTCAGTGACCTGAAGACTTCCCACTAGGCCCCAAATCTTAAAGTTACTACTGCCTCCCTTAGTGCAAACTAGAGTCAAGATTTCACTCACACACACTGGGTAGCATGAAGCTTCTAAACCCAGTGAAAATCGACTATAATTTCTGAGTTTGATGTAATGGTATATAATAGATATGATTTGGGTTTGGTTTGCTTGATATCCTTGACCTTTTTGGGATCCACAGAATGGTCTCCCTGAGATAATGTAAACTATAAAAAAAAAAAAGAAAAAGAAAAAGAAAAGGTTTGGCCGGGCGGTGGTGGCACATGCCTTTAGTCCCAGCACTTGGGAGGCAGAGTCAGGCAGATCTCTGAGTTCGAGGCCAGCCTGGTCTACAGAGCAAGATCCAGGACAGGTACCAAAGCTACACAGAGAAACCCTGTCTTGGAAGAAAAAAATAAAGAAGAAAAAAAAGATTTAAGTTAATAAACACTATAATTCACATACAATTGTGAAAAGCTGACCTGCCTATGAATAAGTGGATTACACAGTATACAACAGAGAAGAGTGGATCACCAGTAGTGCTGGGTATGTACAGAGGGAGAGAGAGAGAGAGAGAGAGAGAGAGAGAGAGAGAGAGAGAGAAGAGATCGATTCTTATGTCACACGTTTCCCTTCCCGGTTCTATCTACTTCCATTTAGAGCTGGTTTGTGCTGCTGTGTGCACAGATGTCTATCAGCCGACCAGTAGGTTTTCAGTTAACTCCACATTGCCTCCTGACATGATTCTGAGAGCAGGCTGAGTGCCATTTGTGCTTTGATGTGTGGGTTTCCTTTCAAGCCAGTGAAGGTCTGTTCCATTACTGCAGCTAGAAAGAAGAGATTTCTTTTTCCACAGGAATCAGAGTGGCCTATTGTCCCTTTGATACTGCTGGAGTTTTCTTTCAGGGACCTTTCTCATTTTAGCACCATGTTCCTTTCCTGCCCCAAAGATCAGCTATTTTCTAAGCCAGTATCTCCCTTAAAAAGACACGCTACAAATCTAACACATTAAATGAAACACAATCACATTAAGTGTTGAACCGTACTATTAACATCGGAGTACAATGGTCAGTCATATAGCTGCGCTTTCTTTGGCAAGTCACACCCTGCAGTTTATTTAAACCATGTGTTTTATCTGATGCAAGACTCTGGAATCGAACTGATAGTTTGTGGGCTTCATCCTAGTCCTGGGAACTCCTCAATGTTAACTTGATTATTGCCCTCTAATTTCTTCACAAAGGTTGATTACAATATTGATATAGTCTGTAGGATTTTGTTGTTCTCTAACTAGCAATAAAGATTCAATCGTTCCAGTTTTCTTTTGTGTGCTCATTCTCTCACTCTCCCCCCTCCCTCTTGCTCTCGCTCTGTCTCAGCAGGAAGAGACTGTTGTGTGACAAAATTTTCCTGGGGAGATGTAACACAAACATCTACTTATTCCAGATAGGAACCCCACTAAGACGGAAGTAGGGATACCACCACCAAAGTCCAATTTGGTGAACCAATGAGTTTTATTGCAGTTACTTACAGGAATATAGGTGACGGGTTGCTTATGGGAGCAGACATGACTCAAGACAGCTGCATCACCAAGGTCTACCGCAGCATGGATGATAGCTCACAAAAGCTGGGAACCTGAGGCCTTCACATGCTTGAAGAGCTCTACCGTGTAAAATGTGCTAATGGTGAAAGGAAACCCTGAAGGATCGATCACAGGTGACTTAACTTTACTCTCCAGTTACTCATACGAAGCTTCAACTTGCAAAGAGATCCACAAGTTGATCCATTCCAGAAACCCATTGTGAGCATTTGTCAGTGACCAATCAAGAATCATTAAAAGCGTCTAGGGAAAATTAGAATGGGCTCTGCTATGGAAGGTTGGTCTAAACCTTTTCCAAGTAACTTGGCTGATTTCTGCTTCCTTCAGATGGCTGGCCTGATCTCTTTGCTGCTTGGCTCCTCCACATCTTGGCTTGTTTACTTTCGCAAAGAAGGGGGCTAGAGACTCTGACTGGTTTCAGGGACCTCCTGAAACTGTTTTTGAGATGTTTACCTTCAAGTTTAAGGAGCGAGAGTGGCTCTGAAGAATGGAATGTTTCAATTCCCTTGGAAATTGTTACATAGCAGCCACCTGTTCAGTATGACTGTGTTGGGTTTTCAGTCCAGTCTCCTGACCTTATGCTACTCTGAAACACACATATATGTTGGCTCTATTACTTAACTTCGTAGCAACCTCCATTCCTTCAATTGCCAATCTGAAAACCTGCCAAACCTGATAAATCCAGGACTGACTGATCTCTGTCAACCACCACTAAATCTCATTTTGGAATGATTTTCCTGGTTCTATTTATCCTAATTTACTCATGGATTCATGTGTTCAAAATATATATATCTGAGAATCTCTCAAATCCCTCTTTTCACCCCAGGACTAAACCCATAATCCAGGAGTCCATGATAACTCCATCTCACCCTCCCTCTTCAGTGGACTCCTTATACCAGCTAGCATCTCAGCTCCTTGCCACTCATTCTTTCTAGACTATCCAGGTGTTGGCACATTTGAAGGTAGGGCTTACCTGATTGATTATTAGGGAATATTTCACTACAGCATAGAAATTGTTGGTATGAAAAATATTGAAATGTGATGCTTCAACAGCTTAATTTTCTCAGTGTCTTGGGCTTCTGAAGATTTTAGCTAAGCATTGTAGAAGCCCAAGAGATAAGTGTGAATAGTGAAGAAAATTAATCTGATATCTTTACCTCATTCTAGATTCTTCCTTGACTCTCTTCTTGGAATCTTGGCCAATAAGCCCGTCCAGTATCCCGACATCATCCTACATTTTCATTCCCTTTAAGAAAGAACTCCTCCAAAAAGCGGGCACGTGCACCAGGGATGGATCCTGATCCAACTGCCAGAGGCCCCTTAAGCAAATCAAGCTACACAACTCTCTTGCTTATGCAGAGGGCCTAGTCCAGTCCAGTGTGGGCTCCACAGCTGTTGGTCTAAATTTCATGAGTTCCCACTAGTTTGATTTGGTCATCTCTGTAGGTCTCCCTGTCATGATCTTGTTGCCCTTTGCTCATATAATCCCTCCTCTCTCTCTCTTAAACTGGACTCCTGTAAAAGAATAAAAAAAATTCTTAATAAAAAAAAAAGGACTCCCCCCCACACTTTGCGCTCTCTCTTCCCCTCTCCTCACAAGGTAGCGCACACTTCCCCCCTCCCTTCTCTCTCCCTCCTCTCTCTCTCCCCTCTCTCTCTTTCACTCTCCCTTTCTCTCTCCCTATCTCTCATTTTCCCTCTCTTTCCTGCTCCCGTCTCTCTTCCTCCCACCAAATAAAACTCACCACTGAGTGCTGTCTGCATGGCATCTCTGTCTCTCAACTGCTGTGGGGCACCTCGGCTCCACCCATCAAGGCCTCTTGCACACCATATCTCAACACTCTAACAAAGGGCATTATTTGAACCTTTCATGAGCTGCAGTGGCCCTCATTCCTTGCTACTCTATCCTAGATTCCTGGCTAATAGTTTGACCATCTCTAAAATGTGTCTGGGTCAGTGGGTAAGGGCAGATACTGCTCTTGTAGTGGACTGGAGTTCAGATCTCAGCACCCACATGGCAACTCACACTTACCTATGACTCTAGTTCCAGGGAATCCAATGTGGATTCTGAATTCTGTGGTACCTGCATTGAGAGGATCTGGGGGCTAGACAAGGGCAATGATGGGTTCTAGAGATCAGGCTTTGGTTTCTGTTTACTGGAGCTGGTTGGAGCTGAGCAAGCAATTCTTGGGACAACTACAGCTCAGGGGCAACCAATCAGCAGGTGCCCCACAGCCTTCTGCTAGCTAAAAACAGCTTTCCCCATCCTGCCACTGGAAAGTCCCTTATGGTGATATTTTATTTGTACTGAAATGTGATTTTATTTGTACATTAATAAGTAAAGTTGCCCAGGGGTTAGAGCTATTAGAGCCATAGCAAAAGATGGGCGGTGGTGGTGCACGCCTTTAGTCCCAGCACTTGGTAGGCAGAGCTAGGTAGATCTCTGTGTGATCAAGGATACAGCCAGCATTGGAGACACACACCTTTAATCTCACTACCATCCATAGAAGACCTGGAGGTCTGTACAGACAGGCAGTGACGAGGCGGTCATGTGGTTGGGTTTACAACCAATGAGAAGGCAGAACAGAAAGTCTATATAAAGACAAACACACAGGAAGTAGGTCTCTTTGCTGAAGAGGATAGCTGCAGCAGTGATGGTAAGGCTCTTAGCTCTGACCTCTTGGGCTTTCATCCCTGCATTGGCTCTGTGTTTCTTATTTAATAAGACGGTTGGTTACATCTACAGTCCCTAACCACTAGAGCCACCTACCAATCCTATAACAATCTGCAAACTTTTCATTTAAAACCACCAATCAGCCCCCTGACTAATCTCTCCTCCCTGGAATTCCCCTAACCCTGCCTAAAAGAAGCCTGTGAGCTTCTCTCGGGGTTGCTATTTGCCACTTTGTCAGATGGTTTGACCCCAGCATGCTGGTAATTGTTAATAAATGCTCCCTTGATCGCATATGTGATTGGTGGTCTTTTATGAAACTTCTCAGAGACCCTAACACATTCATGTGCACAGAGCCACATATAGACATACACATATGCACAAAAATAAGAAAAACGAACATAAATCTTAAATAAAATGAACTTGGAAATCACTACTTGGTTGTTTTTGTTTTAAACCTTGGAACAGTCTTTTTCTGTCCCATAATTGGGAAAATGTACCCTTTCTCATTCATATAATCATATGAAGTATCATTTGAAGTATTGTTATGAGAAAGAGGAAGATCAAAAGAAATCACATATTCATGTTGTAGAAGGTGTCAGTGGAACCAGCCCATTTGTCAGGGCACTTGCCACTTCATGCAGGAGCTGGTCATGTGACTCATCTCCACATTGGGCCAGAAAGTTCTTGAAGGCAGACCACATATCTTATTTATCTTTATGGCATCAAGGTTGGCATGAGGCTTGGCATAGCAGAAAGGCTCAATCAGTGTCTATTGTCAATGACTACCTGTCTTTCCAGGTTGACATAAAAAATGAAAAGCAGTTCTTCTATTCACACACACACACAAAAAAATGTCTCTTAAGGAGTAAAAGATTTTTTTTCCACAATTCACTTTAAAATACAAAAAAATCAAAATCCTTTTAAGAAGGCTTACTAAAATCTAAATTGAATTTATGTGAATGACTCTATTATTCTGTAGTACCATAAACACACCAATAGCATTTGGCAGATAATTAATCATTTGGAGCAACCTGGATATTTTCAATTTTATACTTTGTTTTATTTCTTCTTGACTATGAAAAACTAAATTTAAATCATAAATTTACTTTGCCAGCTTGTACATAATGATCAACTGCTGTGATAATCACTAGCAAAGGTTAAAAAATCAAAATTAATATTTCTATGTAATATTTCTATATATTATATTTTACAAAGTATTTTCCATGCATTTAAAAATATCTTAGAATATTTTTTAAGCTAGTCCTGCTGCAGATCTTTATCAGGCCATGGTGGAGATGAGAGTGAATGTTGACAGTGACTCTTGGCTGACATGTGGTCACTTCATTACCAACCAGTATTACTGGGATATGAATTCAGGGCTCCTGGCTCCCAACACTTAGCTTTCCAACCCACTATACTCATTCTGGCTACCTACAATCCCATTTAAATATGCAGAACAATGTGTTTCTCTTTCATCTGTTCTAGTTTCCTTCTGTTGCTGTGATACAACACTCTGATCAAGACCAACTCAGAGGAAGAGAGAGTTTATTGTATTTAACACTCCAGGTTGAGGAAAGATGTGTTAGTTACTATTACTGGGATAAAATACCGTGACCCAAATCAACATATAGAATGAAGTTTATTTTGGTTTTTGGTTCCAGAGAAAGGGTCCTTAATTGTGTCGAAGCATGGCAGTCAGTGGCAGGCATGGCAGCAGAAGCAGGAAGCTGACAGATCACGTCACAACAGCACAAAGAAAGCAAATGGAGTGAACTAGATGTGATGAGAGGCGATAAACTTCCAAAGCTCATGGCCAGTCGTGTGCTTCCTCCAGCAAGGCTCCACCTCCCAAAGATTCCATAATCTTCCCAACAAAGCTACCAAGTAGGGACCATGTGCTCAAATATGTGAGCCTACAGGGACATTTCTCCTTCAAACCACTACAGAAGGCAAGGTAATAACTCCCGACAGGAAGCTGGAGGCAGGAACCATGAGGGAATCCTGATCGCTGTCTTACAATCAGGCTCATGCTCATGTATCTTTTTATACAACCCAGGGTCACACCCCTGGGGATAGTGCTTCCCACAGTGGACTAGTCTCTCCATCATCAGTTTGCAATCATTGACATTCTAAAAATAACCTGTACAAAATGAAAGTTTGTTATCACTATTATGACATTCAGCTGATTTACCTGGTTTCTCTCTATCTTTCTCTCTGTCTCTCTCTTTAATTATGATGTGCAGGTTGGCTTCAAACTTGTAGTCCTCCTGCCTCAGCCTCACAAATATTAAGATTACAGGCATAAACCACCACACTTAAGATTATTTTTAGCATATCTTTTAAGCATCTTTGTTATCACTGCTCTGTACCTCCAATAACATGAAGTAAGGTATATATATGCTAAGCCTTCTCAACTAACATACTCTCAGAGTTCTCTTCTCGCTTATTGCCATGACCAATTAGGTTCACAGTGCAGTGGTGGGATAAATAAAGGTGCAGGAATCAAATTTTAAGGGTTTTTTTTGACATGAATTGAACTAGAGACCATTACTTTAGTAAATGAAGGAAATTCTTTTTATTTGTTCCAGGAAGATTTTATGTATATAAAAACATTCAGGAAATCAAAGGCTGTGAATGGTGAGCTGAAACTTGCATTTAATTTTGAATACATCAATAAATATTTAATCTTTAGACACAGAGATGTGCATTTTGCATAAATCAGATGAGTTTCCCTTCTCAAATCTTGCATTTCTCACCTCTTTTATTTTTTGGACTTCTTTACTTCCCAATGTTTCTCTATGTGAAAGCCTAGTGAGTTTCCCTATTAGCTTTCCTGAAGCCAGTAGGGCAAGCCCAGTCCTCCCATGCATGAATTTATTGCTGCCAATGCTGAGTCATAACAATAACTGCCGCTGTGAACACCTTCCTGATATTCTTCAGAAATGTCTTCCTCCCATGTCAATCTGCACCCTCACCATAATGTTTACAATGATTCCATACCTGATTTCTAAAAAGCACCAACAACACATGAAATGATAAAAAAAGAAAGTCTGCTCCTTCCCCAGACCCCTCCGTATCGTCTTTGTGATGGAAATGGATAGGTATTTTATTTGTAACACTACAAAATGTTGTAACTAGTTGAGTAATCCATGTTTCCCAATGTGACATTTTCCCTATGCTTTTTAAGTGTGCGTCTTCTCTCATGTACACCTCACCCTCTCCTTCAACATCTCAAATGTTGCCCTATGATGCTATTTCTTCTTCAATGACTTTTTCCCAAGGAGTTGTTTGCTGAGAAAGAAACATTTCCTTTCTCAAAGAGAAATTCTTATTGGTGGTTTTAGTTTGTGTTACTGCTCCAAACATTATGTAGTGAATCACAAAACCTTCTGCAGAACTGAAAAAAAAAATTACTTCTCTATTTTTGAGACTGTTGGTGGCAGACAGCCCTCAGTTGTCAACTCTCTTCCAGGCTTGCCTCCACAGATCAAAAACAATCCTAGAAACTGTACGTGTCCAGAGGTTGGTGAACACAAAGCTATAAGGCATTGCCCTCTTGGCCTCCATTTGACATAAAGCCAAAGAAACCACTGTAGCTTTATAGCTTCCTGACATGTCAACTTGAGAGCACTTGATGATGGTCAATGACAAGACTTCATCTACTCCTGGCCAATCCAGCTCCTTTCTTCTTTGATAAACTTTCTGCATGCTGGTCTACATCTCCACCTGTTTCCTTTGGAACCCACCCTGGGTAGGATCTTAACTGATATCCTTTTAGACAGTGACCAGATGAATCAGATAAGAACCTCTCAACACTTTTAGGCAAATTCAAATTACTTCTTCTCTTGAAAATTTCTGCTTTGTAGGTTCAGTTGCTTGGACAGTGGTCTTAGCATGGAAGCCAGGTGTCAGTATTTTCAAAATATCTGCAGAAGCTCCAATTCAAGTAAGTTTGGGGAGCTGGCGGTCAATCAACTTGACCATTCTTCATTATGTCCTTCTACTGTCCTGGGTGTCTTTGTCTGTAAAAGTGTGTTTGCTAACTTTTTGAAGTTCATTCTTGTCCCTTGGAGTTCATTCTTATCCTTTGCTGCTTATCCCAGGAGCCAAGGCTTTCCACTTTGAGTCTATTAACTGACTTCAGATTTCCCGAGTGTGGTTACTATTCATCTGTCATTGAGGCTGCTGTGATTTGGATTTTTCACAAATTGCATGATTCTTGAAGGATTAGTTAAATTAGAATGTGGCATGGCGATGGAAGAATCAACTTAACAAGCACAAAGAGCAAGACATGATATCCTACAAAGGACACAAAAATCAGCTGGCCACACTGTTTAATAATTCTATCCCCTGATTAATAGGTAACAATTACAATAAATCATTTATTTATTTTTCTCTTACTTATTATTGTTGTGTTATGGAGGGTGTGAGTATCATGCACATGCCATGGCACACATGTGGAGATCAGAACAAGACCTGGGGAGTGGGCTCTCCTCCCACCATGGGTCCTAGGTATCAGGGTTGTACAGTGGGCACTTTTACCCACTGAGCCAACTTGACAGACATAAAATACATTATCTGAGGAAATAAAGTGAGCAAGTAAAGACAAATAGATAGAAAAATACTTCCATCCCTGTCCTCTCTCTAGGTTGTGGCAATTCTGTACTCTGAGGTAGCTAAATAGGAGCTTTCAGGAAAGGAGACACACATAGTTGAGACTTCAATCTGTAGGGCACCATTTTAAAGAAACACATACCAAATTTTTCTGAGTCATTAATACTTAAGCCTTAGCATTTATATAGCACTTCTGAGTTTATAATGTATCTTTATATCAGTTATTTTATTTCATTGTCTTTACTTGTGTGAATAATTCACTAAAGTGGGAGGTACTGTGTGGTTGATATATTGTGTACCCTAGTAAATTTATCTGTGGGTCAGACAACAGAACAGGCACTAGATTAGACATAGAGGCCAGACTGTAGTGGCACACACCTTTAATCTTATCTCTTGGGAGGCAGAGATCCATTTGGATCTCTGTGAGTTCAAGGCCACACTGGGAACAGAGCCAGGCATGGTGGCACATACCTTCAATCCCAGCACTTGAGATCTCATGTCTTTGCTTGGGAAGGACACACACCTTTAATTCCGAGGCAGGAAATAGAAAGGTATGTAAGGTGTGAGGACCAGGAACTAGAAGCTTTCTAGCAGCAGTTCAGCTGAGACACTTTTGGGTGAGGACTCAGAGGCTTCCAGTCTGAGGAAACAGGATCAGCTGATGAGTTGTTGAGGTGAGGTTGGCTGTGGCTTGTTTTGCTTCTCTGATCTTTCAGCATTCACCCCAAAACCTGGCCCTGGTTTTTTTTTTTTTTTTTATTAATAAGACATTTTAAGATTTGTGTTACAGTACTGGTGTTAAGTTCTTATTAAAATATGATTAACAAAGACAATTTGATGTATTTGTTCTATGATCAAAATATAAAGTCATTAAAGTTTAATGTTACATGATGACCTAATTTTTAAAAGATTCCTGTACACACAGTCAACGGCCATAAGAGGAATGGTACTATTAAAAATGGAAATATTAGAAAGTGGATATAGAATCAGGTGAGCCTGGCTAAAATGAATGATTCTGTGAAAATAGCAGAGTTATTAAGTCTACATTTTGAACGTGCAAGCCCATATGGAAAATCTTCAAAGTAATAAAGTTCGATTTCTTTAAGATCTATCATTTCCAGGCAATTTAATCAATTTTTAACATTTTTATGTTTCCAGGTTTCCTGTATATACTTGGACTTTCTTCTCAAATTGGCAATTAAGGAAGAGAAGATGATAAGTGTTGAAGATTTCTGGCCGCTGGTGCTTGGAATCATGCATAGCTTGACTCTAATTAACCTTACCATGAGGGCCAAATTCTTCAGAACACATCAATGCTGTTTTTAATAATGGCGTATGTTTGAAAGCTGCTTTTTCCTTGCAATTTTTTATTTTAAAGACTTATTTCTCTTTGTGTGTATGTGTCTGTGTGTGAATGCATATGCACGTTAGTGTGCTGCACATCTGTGTGTGTATGTGTGTGTGTGTGTGTGTGTGTGTGTACCCAGAGTCCTCCTTTATCACTCTGCATCCTCCTTTGAGGCATGGTCTCCTCCTGAACCTGAAGTACACATTTTTTTCAGCTAGGCTGTTAGCTAGCAAGCTGCAGTGATACTTCTGCCTGTGTTCCCCTAGAGGGTAACATAATAAGCCTGGGACCCCTGGCTTGTTAGGCCGCGTCTAGGACCTAAACACACAATCCTAATGATTGTGTAGCAAGCACTTTTACCCACTGGGCCATCTTTCCAAAGTTTTCTTCATGTTGACGAGTGTTTCATGTACTCTGGGCTAGCCTAAAACTTGCTCTACAGTTAAGGCTACCATATTCCTTATTTTCTTTTCTCTGCTTCCCAGTGTTGGGATCACAAGAGTGTGACACCGTACCCAGATTTGGGAATTTATGTTATAGAATGATAGAATGTAATGGTTGCCTTTCTGAATAATGAAACCACTGCCTTGCTAACTTAAAAAAATAATTTTAAGAAAAATATTAAGAAGTAGTTAGTTGTAACCATGTCACTAATTTCAATATTTGGGAGGCTTTGAATTCCTTGAGTGGTTGAGACAAAAAGATCTTATGAGTCTAGGGAACCCGAGCTACATCATGAGACATTGTGTGAGGGTAGGGCATGATGGTACAAGCCTTGATTCCAGTACTCAGGAGGACCTCTGAGTTTGAGGCCAGCGTGCTGTACAGAATAAGTTCTAGAACAGTCAGGGCTACACAGAGAAACTCCATCTCACAAAACCAAAATGAATAAATAAAAATTAAAATAACTTATAGAACAAGAAAATTCTATGAATTTCAGCTAGCACTAAATATAGCAATCATTTAACATGAAAATAAGCTGCACTTGGGGTTATGGCTTTCTCCCTGACCCTGGATATTAGTTAACACTATAAATACCTTGACCGCACAGAATCAAAAACCCCATGAGAAACTCTATAAACTTCAACTTTGCTCTATACAAACTGTTCCCACAAAGTCGATTCTGAAAGAATAAAGTCTCACTGATGACTTCATGAACCCACAAGACAAAGGCTGGCACTCTTAGATGCGAAAATTTGTATGCAAAACCAGTTAGTTGTGGAGAAGATTAAAAGCAAAGCAACTGATGGTTGAAGCTGGCATCATTAAGTAATTCAATTTAACACAGTCTCCCAACCCAGAAATAATCTGAAGTATTCATCTTGAGATCAACACGTTCAGACTTTCAAAAGAGGAATAAATGAATCTACTGCATTAAATATATATTGATATAGACCAACAGAATACCTTAGATGTGTGTCCATCACACTTCTGATTGGCACCAGTGTTTCCAGTCCAGAGAAGGTAACACCAACCCTGTCCCATCACCTGAGATTAGGTATAAGATATAACACTGCAGTTCTCAAGTGGACTTATGTTTTTATTAAAATAAGTTATAAAAAGGAAATGTATTCTCAAACTTACGTTTACACAAACTCATCACAGGTGTTTGTTGTAATAGCAATTAAGGGAATGTGAATTATTTTTAATCTATGCATAATATTTTTCAAAAACATTTTATAGATATCCCTTCATGTTATTCTCTACTCACTGGTTAAAAAGAGATTTATTCATTTTTAATTTTTATAAGGAGGAGGATTTGTTGACTTATGTGTTTGTTGTAGAGATTATAGCAGAAACTTACTGCCTGGTATTCTGTATTTGCACTTTATCAAACACATCTCCTATCAGTCAAAAAGTGACAGCTCAGGACACCATATGAATCTCTTAGGGTTTCCAGTTTTTCTTCCAATATTTCCTGTAAATATGAAAATGACACGTTGGCCCCAATGCAGAGCAGCAGCAGTAAATTTCACATGAAGCCTTTGAGAGGTAAGGCTCCCTAGAGGCAGAGAGGATGGGGCCTGGTACCTGGAAATGCCTTTGAGTTTTGCAGTATTGAGGTCACTTCACCTGCTGATGGCCTGGACACACCATGAACAAGGTGAAGACACATTCTAAATACAAGAGGGGAGGTCCTTGATTTCCCAGCCTGTCAAGGCTAGTGCTATTGCCAATCTGCTATGATATTGCCTGTTGGAAAACGGCATTTAAATAATTTTGTTTAGCTTACAAAGACAGGAAATAACATTATCAGAACTTCATTTTTGTTGTAGATTTTGGTTGTTGTTGAAACAGGGTTTTGCTATGTAGCCCTGGGACTCATTATGTAGACCACAGTGACTTTAAACATTCAACAGTCCCTCTCCTACCTGCTCTACCACATCCCACCAGCAGTTCTTACTAGTGAAGAGATATGCTGAGTTTAATCAGACTAAAATCAAATATGCCTTTGGTAAAAATAAAATAACAATAAACAGAACACTCAGAGAAAGAAAACAGATGTGCTTATGCTGATATCAAATGAAATGAAATTCAAAGTTAAAAGCCCTGAATGTCATCCAGAAAGGCACCTTCCATTGGTAAAAATGATAATGCAATGGTTTTAAGCATATTTTCCCCTGCCCTGAAAATACACAGATCTAAAGCAGTGTCAGGATCACTAAAAAACCCTGGGAACTAATAACACAAACTAACTAAAATTCTAGTTATTGTAAAACAAATTACTAGGCTGAGATAGGTCATACACAAAAATATCCAAATGATCAAATCTCCATACTGCTTAATCAAAAACCTTCTAACACAATACTTTTTTTCATTGATAGTGGCAGTTGTTTTAGAGACATGGTCTCAGTCTGTAATCCATGCTGGCTGGGATCACATTCTATAACTGGCCAGCAACAAAATCATGGCAGCTCTGCGGTTACAACCTCCCAAGTGCGGAGATCATGACCAGACTAGTAAAAACAAATTTTAGACTACTCAACTGAAAACAAAAGCAAAGGGTTCTGGGAATGAGAAAAAAATCCTTAAAGAATGAGCCAGACTATTAAAAGATAATGCAGAGTGCAATTTTCTGTCAGTTTTTTTTTTTAAGTTAGGCAAAGTAGGTATGTTTGGAAAAAAATGCAAACTGTTAAAATTGGTCAAAAAGAAATATAACAACTGAATTATTGAGAAATAATTCAAGTACTTACTGAGACAACCTGACCCAACAAGGGAAAAATTACAGATTTCTAGCAAAATTTTTTCATGAACAGAAAAACATGATCTATATAAAATATTCTGGGGCATAGTGGAAAAGAGACAATCATCCAAAGTATTTATTTTAGAGTAGCATAAGTATATATTTTAGGGTTGCATAAATCTGGGACTAAAACTTAGCAAGAATCATGAGAATCAGAGAGGCATAGAAAAGTACATATAAGGTGAGTCTTTGTTGTCCTAGCTGATCACCCCAGCCTCTAGGCTTTAGGCCCAGGAGCACAACCAGTGCCCTCATACCCTCACCCATTGCAGCCCCAGTTGCAGGACAGCAGGGAGGACTCCTGCAGACAGGCCTGACTACCACCATTCCCCACTGGACCCTGTAACCTACAAGCCCCACTCCACCCCCCAAACCCACCCATCGTCCGAGACCACAAGTGCTCCCTGAGACACAGACTCCACCAGCTCCAACTGAACCAAAAAACTCCAATTGGACTAAGAGTGCTCACTGGACCAAGAGTGGCTCCCTGAGACACAGACACCATTTTCCCCAATTGGAGGAAGAGATGGGTAGACACCAGTGCAAGAATATATTCAACAACATAAAGAGCAATATGGCACCACCAGAACCTAGTGATTCTACATCAGCAAGACCTGAACATCCCAACGTAGAAGAAGCAAAACTCTAAATCACCATAGATGGAGTAAACAAAATATTCCATGATAAAACCAGATTTAAACAATACCTATCCACAACCCAGCCCTACAGAAAGCACTACAAGGAAAACTCCAACCTAAGTAAATTAGATACACCCACGAAAACACAGGCAATAGATAATCCCACACCAACAAATCCCCAAAAAGGGAAACACACAACACTACCACCAAAACATAACAGTAATTAACAATCACTGGTCATTGATATCCCTTAACATCAATGGACTCAATTCACCTATAAAAGGACACAGGCTAACAGAATGGATACGAAAATAGAATCCATCCTTCTGCTGCATACAAGAAACACACATCAATTTCAAAGACAGACATTACCTCAGAGTAAAGGGTTGGGAAAAGTCTTTACAGTCAAATGGACTTAAGAAGCAAGCTAGTATAGTTATCCTAATAGCTACCAAAACAGACTGAATTCAAACTAAAATTAATCAAAAGAGATCAAGAAAAATATTACATGTTTGTAACCGGAAAAATTCATTAAGATGAAGTCTCAATTCTGAACATTTATGCCCCAAATACGAGGGCAACAATATATGTAAAAGAAACATTACTAAAGCTTAAATCACATATCAAACCCCATGCACTAATAGTGGGGGACTTCAAGTCCTCACTTGTAGATGTAACCAACCGTCTTATTAAATAAGAAACACAGAGCCAAGGTAAAGATAAAAACCCAAGAGGTCAGAGCTAGGAGCTCACCCGCGTGCTGCTGGCTAGCTTCTTCCGCCAAGAAACCTCTCCGAAAAGGGGAGCTACTTCCTGTGCGTTTGACTTATAAAGAGTTCTGGTTCTTCCTTCTCATTGGTTGTAAACCCAACTACGTGGCTGTCTCATCACTGCCTCTCTGTACAGACCTCCAGGTCTTCTATGGTTGGTATTGAGATCAAAGGGCGTGTGTCTCCAATGCTGACTGTATCCTTGAACACACAGAGATCTACCTAGTTCTGCTTGCTGAGTACTGGGATTAAAGGCGTGCACCACCACCGCCTGGCTCTCGCTATGGCTTGCTAACAACTCTGACCTCTGGGCAACTTTATTTATTAACATACAAATAAAATCACATTTCAGTACAAATAGAATACCACTATACTCACTCTCACCAATGGACAGATCTGTCAGACAAAAACTTAACAGAGAAATAAGGGAACTAACAGACGTTACGACTCAAATGGACTTAATAGACATATGCAGAACATTCCACCCAAACACAAGAGAATGTAACTTCTCAGCACCCCATGGAACCTTCTCTAAAACTGACCACAAACTCGGTCACAAAGCAAATCTCAACAGATACAAAAACACTGGAATAACTTCCTGGATTTTATCGGAGGACCACTGTGCCTTAAAGTTAGAATTCAACAATAACACAAATTACAGAAAGCCTACAAATTCATGGAAACTGAATAATGCTCAACTGAATAACCACTAGATCAAGGAAGAAATAAAGAAATTAAAGACTTCCTAGAATTCAATAAAAATGAATGTACAACATACCCCATTTATGGGACACTATGAAAGTAGCACTAAGAGAAAAATTCATAGCTCTAAATGCCTTCATAAAGAAGTTGGAGAAATCACACACTAGCAATTTAACAGCACCTCCGAAAGCTCTAGAAGAAAAAGAAGCAAACTCACCCTGGAGGAGTAGACACTAGGAAATAATCAAATTGAGGGCTGAAATCAATAAAATAGAAACAAAGGGAACAGTACAAAGAATCAATGAAACAAAGGGTTGGTTCTTTGAGAAAATCAACAAGATAGACAAACACTTTTCCAAACTAAGTAAAAGTCAGAAAGAGAATATCCAAATTAACAAAATCAGAAACGAAAAGGGAGATATAACAACAGACAATGAGGAAATCCAGAGAATCATCAGGTCATACTTCAAAAACCTGCACTCCACCAAGTTGGAAAATCTAAAAGAAATGGACAATTTTCTGGATAAATACTATATACCCAAATTTAATCAAGACCAGATAAACAATTTAAATAGACCTATAACTTCTGTAGAAATAGAAGCAGTCATTAAAAGTCTCCCAACTAAAAAATAAATAAATAAATAAAAAATAAATAAATTCCCAGGACCAGATGGTTTCAATGCAGAATTCTATCAGATCTTCAAAGAAGTGATAATACCAATAGTCCTCAAATTGTTTCACACAATAGAAACAGAAGGAACATTGCCAAACTCTATGAGGCTACAGTTACCCTGATACCCAAACCACACAAAGATGCGGCAAAGAAAGAGAATTACAGACCAATCTTCCTCATAAACATTAATGCAAAAATACTCAATAAAATACTTGCAAACCAAATCCAAGAACACATCAAAAAAACCATCCATCACGATTAAGTAGGCTTCATCCCAGAGATGCAGGGATGGTTCAACATATGAAAATCTGTCAATGTAATCCACCATACAAGAAAGCTGAAAGAAAAAAAAAACACATGATCATTTCATTAGATGCTGAAAAGGCCTTTGACACAGTCCAACACCCTTCAAAAATAACAGTCTTGGAGAGATCAGGAAGACAAGAAACATACCTAAACATAATAAAGGCAATTTACAGCAAGCCACCAGCCAACATCAAAGTAAATGGAGAGAAACTCAAAGCAATTCCACTAAAATCAGGAATAAGACAAGGCTGTCCACTCACTCCATATCTATTCAATGTAATACTTGAAGTTTTAGCTAGAGCATTAAGACAACAAAAGGAGACCAAGGAGATACAACTTGGAAAGGAAGAACTAAAACTTTTGCTATTTGCAGATGATATGATAGTATATATAAATGACTCCAAAAATTCTACCAGGGAACTCCTACAACTGATAAACACCTTCACTAATGTGGCAGGGTACAGGATACGAAACTAACTAAAACTATACTCAAATGATAAACAGGCCAAGAAAGAAATCAGAGAAACATCACCCTTTACAATAGCCACAAATAATATAAAATACTTTGGAGTAACTCTAAGCAAGCAAAGGATCTGTATGACAAGATCTTTAAGTACTTGAAGAAAGAAACTGAAGAAGATATCAGAAAATGGAAAGACCTCCCATGCTCATGGGTAGGTATGATTAGCATAATAAAAATGGCAACCTTACCAAAAGCAATCTACTGATTCAATGTAATCCCCATCAAAATCCCAACACAATTCTTCATAGACCTGGAAAGAACAATACTCAACTTCATATGGAAAGACAGAAAACCTAGGATATCTAAAACAATCCTTTACCATAAAGCAACTTCTGGAAGCATCACCACCCTTGACTTCAAGCTCTACTATAGAGCTATAGTAATAAAAACTGCTTGGTATTGGCATAAAAATTGACACGTGGACCAATGGAATTGAAATGAAGACCCTGACATTGATCCACACACCTATGAACACCTGATTTTTGACAAAGAAGCCAAAACTGTACAATGGAAAAAAGAAAGCATCTTCAACAAATGGTGCTGGCATAACTGGATGTCAATATGTAAAAGATTACAAATAGATCCATATCTGTCACCATGCACAAAACTCAAATCCACGTGGATCAAAGATCTCAACATAAATCCAGCTACACTGAACCTGATAAAGGAGAAAGTAGAAAATAGCCTAGAAGGCATTGGCACAGGAGATCACTTCCTAAATATAACACCAGTAGCACAGACACTGAGAACAATAATTAATAAATGGGACCTTGAGAAGCTTCTGTAAGGCAAAGGACACAGTAAGTAAGAGAAAATGATAGCCTACAGAATGGGAAAAGATCTTCACCAACCACACATCTGACAGAGGGCTGATCTCCAAAATATATAAAGAATTTAAGAAACTAGACAGCAAAATCCCAAACAATACAATTAAAAAATGAGCTACACAGCTAAACAGAAAATTTTCAACAGAAGAATTCCAAATGACTGAAAGACATTTAAGGAATTGCTCAACATCCTTAGTCACCAGGGAAATGCAAATCAAAACAACTCTGAGATACCATCTTACACTTGCCAGAATGGCTAAGATCAAAAACACTGATGACAGCTTATACTAGAGAGGATGCGGAACAAGGGGAACACTCCTCCACTATTGGTGGGAGTGAAAACTTGTACAGTCACTTTGGAAATCAGTATGGCGGTTTCTCAGAAAATTGAGAATCAATCTGCCTCAAAACTCAATGATGATACCACTCTTGGGCATATACTCAACTGATGCTCAATCATACCACAAGGACACTTGCTCAACTATGTTCATAGCAGCATTATTCGTAATAGCCAGAACCTGGAAGCAACCTAGATGCCCTTCAACTGAAGAATGGATAAAGAAAATGTGGTACATATACACAATGGAGTATTACTCAGCAGTAAAAAACTATGACATCATGAAATTTGTAGGCAAATGAATGGAACTAGAAAAAAATCATCCTGAGTGAGGTAACCCAGACTCGGAAAGACAAACATGGTAGGTACTCACTCATAAATGAATACTAGATGCAAAGCATAGGATAATCAAACTACAACCCACAGCTCCATAGAAACTAGGTAACAAAGAGTACCCTAAGAGGGATGTACATATCACCTTGGTAAGGGGAAACAGAGGAGATCTCCATGAGTAAACTGAGGATGAGGGGGTGTGACAGAGGGGAGGGGATGGCAGATGAGAACATGAGGGAATGGGAAGGTCGAGTTGGGGGAGGGATGGAGTGGGAGAGCAATGAAAGAGATATCTTAATAGATAGAGACATTATGGGGTAAGGGAGAAACCTGCAAATTCCCAGGAACCCAAGAGGATGATCCCAGATTAGACTACTAGCTACAGAGATTAGAGTGCCTGAACTGACCTGCCCTGGTAATCAGATTGGTGAATATCCTAACTGTCATCATAGAGCCTTCATCCAGTAACTGATGGAAGCAGATGCAAAGATCCACAACCAAGCACCAGGCTGAGCTCTGGGAGTTCAGCGGAAGAGAGGGGAGAGGGACAATATGAGCAAGGAGGGTCAAGATCATGATGGGAAATCCATAAAGACAACTGAACCAAGCTCCAAGGAACTCATGAACTTTAGACCAACAGCTGTGGAATCTGCATGGGACCAGACTAGACCCTCTGTACAAGAGAGACAGTTGTGTAGCTGCGTCTGTTTGAGGGGACTATGGCAGTGGGATCAGGATCTATCCCCTGGTGCATGAGCTGGCTTTCTGGATCCCGTTACCTATGGTCAGACACCTTGCTCACCCCTGATGCAGTGGGGAGGAGCTTGGTCCTGCCTCAGTGGAATGTGCCAGGCTTAGCTGTCCCCCCATGGGAAACCTTACCCTGTTGGAGGAGGCGAGGAGAGGTAAGGGGGAAGATAAGGGGGTAGGGGGAGCAGGAGGAGGGATGAGATGGGGATCTGTGGTTGGTATGTAAAATGAACAACAAGAAAAGAAAAGTGTATATACTAAGGTTCTCAGGTAAAAATAACAGCAAACACATTAGTCCATTAAAGGAAAGACATTATGACCAGCTGAGTTTATGCCAGGAAAAGTTAGATTCAATACTAGAACATCTAAGAGTAATAACATAATTCAGCAAATTAATGTATTAATAATCATCTATGTAAAAGGAGGTAGTTTAAACAATTCAACATGCACATTTAGAATCTGATACTAGCTATAGTAAATGTGAAATAGTTTTCCAACTACAGATAAGAACAATAAAAATAATTATTACCATTTTTAACAGTGCAGGGGAAAGTCCAATTGTTAGTCTTGGAAACAGGAAAAAACTGTCAATATTATGTTAGGGATATTGAAAAGAATCATCAGAAAATGATTAGAAACTAGTGGAAGGGTAAACTAAGGCAGGAACAGGAGAGATGGAAGTCAACATGCAGAAGAGCAACGAGAACTGGTCAAGAGGCTGCAGTGTGAAGGAAAGTCCTTTCCTAAGAATAACGCAAAGAACCAACAGAGCACAAAAATGAGACGCGTAGTAAAGCTCTATGGTATGCAAGTATGTAGAACTGGATGGGAATAAGTGACTTCGTTCATTTTCCTACAGCTCAGTAAAACCTGAAATACCTGTTGTAGTACTTGACAAAATATTTCTGAAACTCATGTGATGACAAATTCAGCAAAAATATAGAAAAGCTTTCTTGACAAGAACAGCATGGGAATAGCTCATCAAAATGACATGTTGGCATCAATCACCACTGTGTAGAGAATCAGTGATCCAATGGAAGAGACGGAAAGATGAAGAAGTAAATGTATAGGAGGAAGGTTCCATGTCGCATGACTGGGTTGAGGTTCAGTTTTTCAGAAATGATGTCTGAATATCAGACCTTACATTTAGCCATTCTGTTCAGAAGGTGACTTCTGACATGGTGATCCTTGATGAATGAAAGTGCTAAATGTCATCGGGAAAGATCTCAGAAACCTGTGTTTGAAATATAACAACCCCCCCCCCGAAATATGAAAAATTTCTGCGTTACAAAAACACTGTAGTGACCTCAAAAGATTAGCAAAATTCCAGGTAAGCAAGGATGTGAAGAGCGCTTGCGCTTACTCATTAATTGAAAAAATAAATAAATAAAAGGCCTGAAAGTCCATAAGGAAATGGAAACTGACCTGAAGGAGCACAGATGGCTTGTCCACGCAGAGAAAGAACAGCCTCTCCAGGCTTCAGAAGGATCTCTTGATGCCCATGGAAAGGGCAAACTTTTGAATTATTTTTATTTATTGTTATTGTGTGTGCATGTGTGTGTGGTGTACTGTTCATGTAGAGGTCACAGGATGATGATGATGATGATGTGTGTGTGTGTGTGTGTGTGTGTGTGTGTGTGTGTTTACTGTACATGTAGTGGTCAGAGGATGATTCTATGGAGCTAGTTCTCTTCTGCCATGTAAGGGTTCTGGAGATTTGACTCCAGGTGTTGGGCAGCAAAGGCTGATTCCTGCTGGGCCATCTCACTGGTTCCCTCCTGACAAACCTTTAAGGTGCATAACATCCAGACTGCTGTGAGTGAGGGAAGTGGATTCTTGTGATCCATTGTGATGGTATGAATTAGTGTTGTCTTTAACTAGGCAATTGTTGGTCAGGCTGAAATTTATAGCATACATGCTTTTATCCCAGAAAGTGGCCTTTACCATGGGCACTCCCTCTCCGTGCATGTGCACTGCTCACACTGCAGCCAGACCTGAGTTCCCAAGGAAAGCCAAGCTAACTGTGTTTCTGGATGGGGTCCGAACACCACACTCATAAACAGGCTTTTCAAGGCTTCATTACATTCCACGTGTAAGCCATTTTCCAGAACACTTGAAGCTACTGCCAGGACTTAACTCCATGGCTAATTTCCACAGGAAAGGGAGGAAGGCCTTGGTTAGATCATCTTGCATTCTGCTGCTGCCTTTTGGTAAGCTGCTTCTTTTAGCTAAAGGCTCATTCAAGTAACACTAAACATTTATAATTTTAGCCATGTTTAATTAACTTCCCTCTGGTTTCTTGAATCATGTAATTCCATCTCCAAGCTTCTAATTTGGAAAAATACTCCCACATGCAGAGGCTTGCACAAGTGTGTTTACTGTGGAATCATTTTTAATCATGAAAAAAGGAAACAAATTAAGAAACGATTCAATAAAACTATTAAGTCCATATTATGGAATTCTATGTAGCAGTTAAAAAGGATGAAGTGGAAATACATATATAGTAATACGGAAAAAAGTCCTTGATAAAGTGTTAGCAAAATAAGAAAATCACAGAAAAATATATAGTGTGTAAACCCCATTTTCTTGAATATAAATTAAAATAAAATCTATATGCAAACATGTGTATAAAATAGTTTGGATAACAAGAACCAAGAACTTCAACTAGTTGAATAGAAAAATCCATTTGTAGCAAAATGAGATGACCGTCTACTACTTTTGACCGTTCACTGCTTTTCGGGAACTTGTTTTAGAAATGCTTTTATAGAGGACCACAACTGTGAAAAGGAGAGTTTTGAAAACCATTGATTAACTCATGTATATATAAGGGTTGTTTTTCTTATTTGATATCTATCTATCTATCTATCTATCTATCTATCTATCTACCTACCTACCTATCTATTTGGGGGGGGGGGCATGGTCTTGCTAGCAGCCCTGGCTGGCTTGGAACTTGCTATGTAGATCAGGGTGGTCTTTAATTTGTGATGTTCCTCTTGTCTCTGCCTCCAAATGCTGGAATTGCAGATGTGCACCACTATTTCCAGATCATTTGAAAAAGTATCTACTTGATAGAAATTTTACACGTTTGAATTTGAAAGTCAGTTCAGTTTTCATTTAGATGTACAAACAGCATGGGGGTACTGTCTATGAATCCATTTTAGGCAAAGCTGATCCAATTTGGTATGTTTTCATTATGGAAATTCCCAGAGTCCTAGCACCTAAGGATCAGAAAAGGGACAAGGAAGAATTGCCAACCAAAAAGCACATTTCACTGTGTGTGCACACTATCCTTTATGTTGAGAAGAAAAATAGCAGATTTATTTAGAGGAGGTCTGTTGTATATGTTTCCTAAAGTCTAGACTGTAAGAACATGTGGTGCTGTGACTCTGAATCAGATGGAAAAATAGCGAGAGCTCCCGCCATTCTCATATAATTCACTTCTGAATCACAGCAGGATACATGAACAGCTTTACAGAACTTAGCATGACTGTTTCTCTCTGCTCCTCATACAACACACAGAACTTAAAGGAAAGGTCGAGTTAGAGTTAGGAGCCAAGCCTGAGCATCCTTCACTAGGAACATAGAACAATGGCTGCAGTGGGGTATGGGAGACCCAGCGGGTGTCCACTGCTGTTCCCAAGGCCACGCCCACCACCCACTTCAGCATAATAACCAACAGCTCCGGTGGCATCAAAAGGTGAACTAGCAATTTCATGGTGGTCAACGAAATTCATGACGTCATTTTTATACCATGGCCACCAGGTTCCTTTTCCAGTCAATTGATGTCTTTCTTCTAGGCAGATGGTAAGGTCTCAAGTGGCAGTCGCCACAATGACAGGCATTTCAGTGGGAAGGGACTAAGAGCAAACACATAATTTGGCACTGCTGCTCCCAAGGATCCCCTAGCTCTTGGGGTTTCTGCGACAACGAAAGCAGCTCCACAGGAGAAAGAAAAGGTTCAAACCAGTCACCAGATCCAAAATTAGCATTTTATTCAGAACGCTGGGGTCAGAGGTGTATTGTTTATAATCTGGTACACAACACAGACGCAAAGCCGTTGTCAGGGTCTTTCCAGTTTAAAAGCTTTTTTTCTTTTTTCTCTTTTTATTTATTTTTTTTGTTTGTTTGTTTCGTTTTTAAAAAACACACACTTGTGAGTGCTGCCAGTACCGGACCACCCCTTTTTTACTTCTCTTTTCTTTTTTTTTTTTTGTGTGTAATTTTTTTTGGTACAAATTATGTAAAACATTTGTGCTAAGAACTTTTATCCCTCCCCCAAACAAAACAAAACAACAACCAAAAAAAAAAAGAAAATAAAAAAGAAATTAAAAAAATTAAAAATTGAGTATTCTAACTACAGCTCAACAGTTGAATCAAATGTCACTTTGTTTTGTAAATACTTTATCCATAACGAAAGATATTAACATGCAAAAAACCTGAATCCAAAATCCAAATAATACATACACATGTTCCGAGTTCTCTGCACTCCTCCATAGTCTATGCTGATAAAACATTATGTACACACACCATTTTTACAGCGAGGTGGAAAAAATACAGGAAATAAAAAAGTGTACATGGATTAAGACCAAAATGTGTCTAACATTCTAGTTTATGAAAAAATTCAATTTTGCTACAAATTGGTGATATGAAAACTCCCTTTATCTGCAACCAGCTGCGTAAGTTTTAAGATTTTAGTGGAAAAAAAAACTAAAGTCTAAAACTAGAAGTAATGTACATTTTTCCTATCTCATGGTCTCACCCCCCCCTCCCCAAGGTAACAAAATCACTCCATGAGTTAATTTTTTAATCTGTTCATTTCATTCTGTATCTTAACAAAAGCAAATGCATTGTAACAAAAGTGTGTTGAAGCATATCACGTTTAACTTTCTGCTCCCGCCACAAAATATTTTGTCTTTTCCTTATTGTTTCAGAAATCAGTACCATTAAAGCCTTAAACAGAAAACTAATTCCAATCTGAAAAAGGTACAAAAAGGCACATAAAATCCCAGTGCTTCTGTACTGTAAAATTCAAGTGTAGCTGACAGTATCGGATCACTGATATTCCCTGGGAGCCCAAACTGGTTCGCAGCCTACGCCAAAGCCTCCAGCAAGCACGGTGCTAGTGACTACAGAGTTAAAGCCTAGCTTCTGTATGCTTTTTGGGAATATCAGGTGAAACTGTTCGTACTTGTCCAAAAGCCAAGTCCGTCCCGTCCTGCCGGTCGGTCAGTCGTCGCCGCCGCCGTACATGTCGGCCAGCTTCTTGAAGCGGGGTCCCCAGTCATTCAGGTAGTCATAGTCCTGGTCCCCGCCGCTACTGGAGGAGTTGAGAGAGCTCAAGGAGCCGGCCGTGGAGCCGCTGCCCTCGTAGTCGAAGACCAAGAGCGAGTCATACGGCGGAGCTGTGGGGTCGTTGTCAGCAGCTTTAAGGCCCTAGGTTGGGAGAGACAGGAAGGAATTACTGGAGGGTTCTGGCTGCCCGAGCACAAGGTCACCCCAGAGCCCTCGAGGGATCACAATTTGGTCAAAGGTTCCCATTAGCAAGATCACAGCCATTTCAGCACAAAAGAAAAATAAATGGGTGGGGGGGGGGGTGACTGGGGCTTCGAAGTTAGACAATTATCTTTTTCAGGGAATCAATCCTAAGGGTGCCCATGACATAAGAGGAGGGTGGTGACAAGTTGGGGAATATGTTTGACAGATGGAAGAAAGGGGTCATGTGTTGGTAGCTGGTAAGAGAAGATCTTAAATGATGCGATATATGGAGACCGATGGCTAGGTCAAAAGAAAATATTTACCAAAATGCAACTTAAATTTTAAGGTGGTAATTACTATGAGAACAACAAAATCAAACAATCACTGAACATGAACAACACTTTCCTTGACAGGACATGTAATAAATGTGACTAAAAGTCCATGGGATAGGGGCAGTTTTGAAAGAGTAATTTAATTTACTAGTAGATCAGATAATATGAAACAAACACAAAGGTCCTTGTGATACATGGACCTGGAAAGGGATACTTTTGGACAATTAAGAAGTTGAATACAAACTACACATGTATCAATGAGGACATACATAAAGAATCAAGTGGTCCTTGGTCCTCTATCTGTTCACAATGTATTTTAGAAGGCATGATCATACCAGAAAGCTCGTGACAAACATCAGAACTATGAAATCTAGGCAAACACCAGGAAATTGAAGAAATGAAAACTGAGATGATCACAAAGACCGAATTCACGGAGAAAGTGACATTGACCTAATTTTGGAAGGCTATCAGAGGATGATTGATGAGAGGTCAGATGTGATACTACATAGAGAGTCACATTAGATCACCTTATTATTGGAACATAAAATGTGGAGTTAATTGATATAGTGTGAAAAGATAGGGCAACTTCTAAGGATGCTGTTCATAGCACAGGGGATCCACTTGGAAATAATCACAGAAATTAAGCCAGCCTCAGAAAGACAAATGTGTATTTTCTGTAATTTGTAGTTCTTGGATTTCATGCATATATATAAAACTGTGTGTGTGTATTTTACGCACATGAATTTATGGTATGAAGGTAGAAGTGAATGGGTATAGAACAAAGACCAATGGGAAAGGAGAGAGTAAAAAGTTGTGGATAGGGGTATGGGAGTAATATGCCCAATGCACAACACATACTTGTATGAATTGTCTTATATAAAACACTACCATGTACAATGATTGTATATCATGAAAATTTAAAAATAGCTTTTTCAATAAGAAGTAGGGTGACTTCTAGCTTTCATAGGTCACAGAAAGCCATGACCCAATACTTGTATATAATATAAATATTGGGGAAGGGAGAAATTTTGTCAATCTAAAATGAAATACATACACACACACACACACACACACACACACACACACACACACACACGTGAGTCTTAAGAATAAAGAACACAAACTAAGGAGGCAATTAGCATCCACATTCTTAACTCTTGGAAACAGGTGCTTTTAAATACGCAATTGAAGTATCTACAGCTAATTGTTATTTATGCACCATAAAACATCAAAAAAAAAAAAAAAAAACCAAACAAAAAAACCCAGCCTTATATGCTTTTTGGGTTTTTTCAATATTATTTTCTTGCGCTCCACAACACAGCAACAACAGTTTTCAAGCAATTACTGTCTTCTTAGAGCTTCGGATCAGCAGAAGCTCATGGGTGTGTGGTGGCCTCCTTTTCTCTGAGACGTGGAGATTTGTCATAGATTTTTCTTCCTTGAGAGATTAGTCCTTACGATCCATATGTTTTCCAGTACATGTTAACTTATGTAAGTGTGATGGTTAGAGTTAATCATCAATTTACAGAACCCAGAATCAACTGGAAGATGATCCTCTGGGCATGTCTGTAGGGAAATGGTCTTGATTACATTAACTGAGATGGGAAGACATGCCTGCTGTGGGTGGCACCATTCCCTAACAGGGATCCTGGACTGTATAAATGGAGAGGGAGGGAACTGAGTAGCATGCACTTGTTCCTCTCTCTGCTGACTGAATGTGGTGACCCAGCCACTTGAAGCCTGTGCTTCCTGTCTTCCTGCCTTAATGGGCTACACCCTCCAACTGCGAGCCTGAGTAAGTCCTTTCTTCCCTGAATTGCTTCTGTCAGGGTATTTTGCCACAGCAATCAGAAATGAAACTTAGAAAAAAGAAACTTTTTTAAAAATGAGAATGTTCAAGGAATAAGGAAGAATCAGGAAAGTTAAGATCGGAGTCAATATGCTGTAGTGTTTCTGAGATTGGATCTGAGTCAACACCTCAACTTTCACCTTGAGTCCCCAGGATGGGCTTATGTGAGACTGTAACAATGTTATCTGAAGATCAAAAGAGACACCGGGTTCAAGTCTTCACCAGTGTTGGCCACAGAAAACCTCAATGAGCACCAGTTAATATTTTAATGGTTACTTTTAAAGAAACAAATCTTGCATTGACATTTGAAATCAAAGTTAAGACATGTTATTTTAAGAAATAAAACTGCAGCTGCTAGACTCCCATCAAAAACCAGAGCCAAAGCCTACCAACCCTCCCACATCCAAGAATTTCTTACCAACAATCCTAACCATTTATAATTAGGCACAACTTTCCCTCATATCATGTTATACTATTTCCACCCCAGAAAGGGCTGTTAAATAAATTTTAAAAGTCTTCAGCAAACCACTTCAATATGTAAAACAAAAATAATTCTGGACGAGACTTTCCTTGGCTTATTTTTAGGATAAGCTACAGTGCAGTTCTGCTAAGACTGAGAACCACAACCTACACTTTCTCAGGATCCCTGTCTCCTTTCTGTGGCAGATTGGGTTGCTGTCCTCAGTGATCCCCAGGGGAGCACACGCCCAAGATGCCACAAGGGCCTCTCTAGAGTCCCAGTTTACTTGCTCCGCCCAGCTGGCCGGCTTGGTTATGGCCAATGCAGTGTGAGGAGTAGGAAGAGAGGACCCTTGAAGGGCCTCGCAGTGCTGCTGATAGTCCTTTCTCTGGTCAGCCTGGAGGATGGTCTGTCACTCACTCAGGCTTTACTTTCCTCCAGTCCTTGCAATGAAAACTACATGTCGATACGGAAGGAGGGCCACCGATGGACTTGGAACTTGTGCAAGAAGTACAGCCATCACCACTGCAGGCCAGCAATAGCTATCGGGTACTACAGCCCAGGTCTGCAAAAGCCGAAGAATTCACTCTCATTCATTTTATATAGTCACTGCAAGGCACATGGGTTCGGTTTCGGTAACTCTAATGCACTGGAGACCAGGGCATGAACAAACTAGATTCAAACCCCACTTGGGATTTATAGTCACTCAGTATATCACCTCATATCCCCCCCTTTCCTACAAAATCTACCAACTACAAATACAGTTACTTAATGAGTCCTCTAGTTCAGCACCATCTAGCTTTGGTCTACATATGAAATAGACCCCAGGAGAAAATAAAAAAGCTTCATGAAAATTCCGAATACAAGGACTTCCTGAAAACAGGTATTAAGATTTTATTATAAAGAGATGGGTTGGGGGTGCTGCACAGTTGCTAGAGAGCTTGCCCAGTGTGTAAGAAGCCCTGTGTTTGATTCCTCAACACTCCCTTAACTAGGTGTTGTGGTGCCTACCTGTAATCACAGCACCCTCCAGACAGAGGTGGTAGGGTGGGATGTTTAAGGTTATTCTTGGAAAGGCTGCAAGGCCAGTTCAAGGAGTTCAAGGCCAATCTGTGATATACAATACCCTATCCTAACAGAGTCAACGGCAGGACGGTAGAGTGTCAAGTATATCTGGATTCAGGGATTGAAAAGTGATAACATAGATTTCTGTGTTCAAGTGATTCATGCTACAACTCTCTGGTCCTCACCGGTATGTCAGAAGACTCTGAGAATCTTCAGCAAATTTCTTAACACATTTAATTCAGCACTCTTTAAGATCAGTGTAATGCTTGAAGAAATCGATCCCATACCTGGTGCTGAGAATCTTAAAAATATTCTTCTTATCTTGAAAAATACACATTTCAGCTCGTATGTTGGTCTTCTGACCACCATGGTAGTTTTGAATTTGTTTTCTTTGCTTTTACAAAGGAGTTAAGGCTATAACATGATTAGAGAGAGACAACTGTGCCATGTAGGGCATGGTGTGTTGTCTCTGGGTTTATAACTATGAAAGAGTGAAGTCAGTGACCTGGAAGAATTCTTGGTGAAGCTATCTTTTCAGGTAGGGGTCAAGAACTTTAAGGCCCTTTCATATGCTTAGCATTGGTTTGCACTTCAGAACAGAATGGGACAATTCTGAATGAGGTACTTACTAGGAAGATCATAGCCAAGCTGAGAAACTGGCAATTACAGCCATGTGGTCAGAGACTGCAGGATAAATCTGGGGGAGCAGAGTCTTCTGGACCCCTTATGGATTCCTTTATTCTTGGATATGGATACTGTGTCACCTGACGTATAAAGTACTGTTACCAAATTTACAAGCCCACCACGTGTTTCTCCTCTCCAGGTCTGACTCAATTTAGAAAGGTGTGCTTGGTTCCTTGGTTCACCTTTCATGGGGCAGAAGATCTTGAACTCTAGATAAATTTATCCGGGTGCCTTTATCAGTTTTCTGCAGTCTCAGGTCCTCTGCAGAGTGCAAGCTGTGGCTACTTCTTGCTGAGCTTGTATTTATAGATTTTGGAGCCTATGCTTTTGGGGTGGAGACTCACTTTGATGGGAACTATAAAGACACTCTGCAGAGAGGAACACAAGAGGGACGGAAGGAGAAGAAGCCACCGATCTCGACATCGTCCTCTGTAGTCTGTGTCCTAGCTCTGCCTCAGCTCCCCGTGTCCTGCCTACAGCCGAGCAACAGGGCCTTCTCGCTGTTCTTCTCCTCTCAGGACTCCAGCTCCTCTCCTCGGATGAGTGCTGGTCTCTCACTAATGTGGTTGCACTCCCTGTAGGCAAAACCTTCAACGTGCTTTTTAAGGCCTGCATACCTAAGGGGCAGGTTCACCCGGGGTTTAAAAGATAGTGTTCCATAGGTGCACAGCCACCTATTGGAAAAAAAAGCAACTGCCTCTATTTAAGAAAATTAAACTTAAAATTGGTTAACAGTTTAAGTAAATAATAGAAGACAGAAGCCGAGATAGAAGAATTAGATGGTGTTTTCCCAAGGCCTGATTGATGTCTGGGTAATCAACAAGACAAAAAACAAATCTCTGTGGAGAAACACTGTTTCCCCTCACCTCACCCTGAACACCTACACCTGAAAGGAGCACCAGTTTCCCAAACCTGAAAGTGGAACTCTGCACACAGCATCTATTTTCATGTTCATTTCCTTCTAGCTGCAGTGTGACTGAAATGCTTCTCAGCATATTTCTATATGATTAATATACCTTATCCACCCATTTACAAATCATCTACCTACTCATCCATCCAACCATCCACCCATCCAGCACCCATCTATCCACTCATTCATGCGTTAGCCCACTGGAAATGCTGTTTCTGCTGTTGAGTTTTTCTTCTCCAGCCATGGGAGTCACACCTGTGGTCCCTCCAGTGACTTCCTGCATCACCTTGTTTGAATCACTTCAGAGTGCAAGGCCCCTTCCTGCTGAGGCTGTTTCCACGTCCTGCTTTTCAGGACATTGTCTGAGTTCTAGCCTCTCCTCTACAAGAAATCTTTTCCCGAATGCTCCAGACTTAGTTTTTTTTTTTTCATCTCAGCATCTAGTTTAGGTCTGTCACAATATCTACTCTGTTAAGAGGATCTAAATTTAAAATACAGTTGGGGCCAGGGGTGGCAGCCCATACCTTTAATCCTAGCACTCAGAAGGCAGAGGTCGGTGGATCTTTGTGAGTCTATAGCTCCAGTACAACCAGGACTACATAGAGAGACCCTGTCTCAAAAGTGAAACATAAATAAATAAATAAAATGCAGGTTGACATAATAGTATACCATTTTACATTATATATCTACGCTAACATTACTAACCTCTTTGGTTATAGAGAATTTAAGATGTGATTATTATTATTATTATTTTTTGTTTGTTTTTTTGAGACAGGGTTTCTCTGTGTAGCTTTGCACCTTTCCTGGAACTCACTTGGTAGCCCAGGCTGGCCTTGAACTCACAGAGAACCGCCTGCCTCTGCCTCCCGAGTGCTGGGATTAAAGGCGTGTGCCACCACCGCCCGGCTCCAGATGTGATTATTTTTATAACGAGAGATTTAATTGTTTTATTTTCAATTAAAAGACCATTGAGAATCTTTTATTGATAAAAAATTGTGTACAATAATCATTACTGCATTTCTAACAATTCAAAGACTCTATTGTATGACATGTACATTTTATACATATTGTCTATTTTTTGTAGTTGTTTTGGTTTTCAAGACAGGGTTTCTTTGTGTAGTCCTGCCTGTCCTGGAACTTGTTCTGTAGACCAGACTGGCCTTGAACTCACATTGATCTGCCTGCCTCTGCCTCCAGAGTGCTAGGTTTAAAGGTATGTGCCATCACACCTGTCCACACATGCCATTTTATTAAGCTCTCACAACAAACTTAAAAGAAGGTTCTATTTTATTCCGTGCTTACAAAAAAAATCCTTAATTAAAAAAAAAAAAGAAAAAAGAAGACAATTGGAAACTCAGAGACTAACTTCAAGGATCTGGACTTTGTACCAAATCCCAGTGCTTTGAGATGAGCTGGATTTGAACTCAGACAAGCCCCTCAGTCCTCTAGGAGTGAAATGATACACTTTAAAGTAGACAAACTAATGTAACTAACAAGAGAAAGAGGCAGATTAAGCTTTAGTAGTTTTAACAAATTCTTCTACAAGGCCCTTCTGGATGTTTTAAGCAATGTAAGTCAGAAGTCAGTTTTTTCACAGAAGGGCACACATGGTTTTAATTCCTCTAAGAGAAGGGCATGTGAGATTAATGCAGTTATTGGAGATATGCTAATATCTACTAAGGAGCTGAAATTAAATGAATTTATTTCAATTTTCTCACCTTCTGAAGGTCGTGTTTAAAAATGCAAACAGGATAAAATTCTAACTAAAATCTGAAAACAGGTGTTTTGTTCTACTCTTCCTGCTTGACTAGAAATGAGTTCTCTTGTGAGATTCAGGGCAACATTCATTCATTATTTAAATAAACAAGCTAGAGAATGTTCTCATGAGCTTCCCTACTCCTTATATCTATAAAAGCGCTCCAATTATAATCACCACTATATTATTCTTCCTTTGGAACATTTGGTCCTCTGCTAAATCAAATAAGACCTGGAGATAAATAAATTTGTATGTATTTGCAATGTTTTCACAAAGTGTGCTGGAGTTCTTTCCAGGTGCCTTCAAATGTTTCAAAATACATGTATTTATTTTTGTTTGCCAAGTTAATGAAAGATACTGAGCGAGTCGTAATGGTTACCTGGGATGGAAGATTCTTCATAGTGCTTCTGAGAGTTCTGTACTTCTAGGGAGTATTGGTCTCGATTCCTTTGCCCACAGAACTATTATATCCTGGTACTCTCTTTTGTTGCTTTTGAGACATTTTAATCTGCTTGGAGTTTTCTCCTGCTTCTAATTGTTGGACTATTTTGTTGTCATTGTTTTGGGTTTTTGTGAGACAAGGTGTCCTTTAGCTAAGGCCAATATGGAAACCATTATGTAGCCAAGAATGACCTTGAGCTGGTGCTCCTGCCTCTACTGAGTGCTGGGACTATAGGTGTGTGCCACCGCCAACAGTTTAATGTGATGCTGGGGATTGAACTCAGGGCTTTGTTCAAGCTATAGCTACAATCACTTCACTGGTCCTTGGACATTTCAAGGCCTGTTTGTGGTTACCTTTCTTCTTTTTCTGTATCTTGAGATAATACTCAGTTTCACGGATTTGCTGCTATTTTGAAAATGACTAAAAATGGGGCCCTTTCATCCATTTATTCATTCATTAATCAAAGTATCTTGCACTACCCCATCCAATCACCCCAGGAATAAGGACCCATTTCCCGGGCCACAGGAGACCTCAGAGGGAGGCTGAATGAAAATACAAATGGTTTTTAATGAATGGGGGTAAGCCGCAGGTAGTGTTGGGTGAGACTGGATAGTATCTATCTCTACTGTGTCTTGCCCCTTTCTGGCTTGGTAAGGTTTCATAAAGGAAAAATGAGTTTAAACCTGGAAGAACAGAATCCAATTACAAGCCAAGGGTGCAAAGCACAAATAAAGCCCCCTTCAATGCTCTGCAATATGCAGGCTGGTGAGGGACCAGAGGTGGAACTGAACACGTACAGCCCTGGCATGAGGGGCTGGCTATGCATGTGAGCATCACGTCAATACTGAACAGAGGCTCCTCGACTGAGGATGGGTGGAGTCATGTCCCCACCAACACATTGACAAGACTGTAAGTGAAAACACACTTAATACTTCTAAAGTACTGAACCTCACAGCTCAGCCACACAGAACAAGAAATAGCCTTTGCTCTAGAGAACTACTCATATACTCAGGTGAGAGACGAAAATATTGACAGTTGCACCCTCAAATGGAAAAGAGAATATCGACATTCACACTCTTCAATGGCAGACAGGATATTTACAGTCACACTCTAGGCAGCTGGGAAGGATTATGTCGGGAAAGGCATCATTTGGTCTTTCCAGACATACCAAGGACAGTTTCATAGACAAGATGTTCGCACTGGATCCTTATGGCTACAGTAGCAGCCTTGCAGATCAAGAATGTGTAAGTTTTTCCTGTTCAAAGGGTCATGCTTTGGGGGATTGCAAACATCTTAGGGCTGCAGTGTAAGAAGAACTCGGGGAATGAGGGAAATGGCAGGAATCAGGACGTGATTAGCCTTATAACTGCACTTAGTGCTTGATTTTTATTTCCAAGAGAAGACTATCAGAGCTGAGATTGACTCCCACAGTGAACTGATACCGGAGGGCCACGCAGAAGCACCTAAGCTTTTGAATTCTACACATCAACTCTTGATTGCAAGGAAACCTAGTTTTCACACCTATAGTTCTAAAATTCATTATATCTTAAAACTCAACAACCAAGAGGATAATTCAACCACATTTTCTCAGAACAACACACAACAAACCCAGACACAAGCCCATCGCGTACCATCGGGTATTCTTACATAAAGAAAAACCTCTAAAGCTGTTCATAATTTCCTGCAATTGTCTCTAAGCAGGTCTGTGTGTAAGAGCAGGGCAAGTTGGAACATAGATTATAGAAAAATGGAGATACTGGCATTCTTTTTTTTTCTTTAACCTACTATATGATCTTAATCTATATCTGCCACAAAATAACCTGTTACCTACTTAACAGAAGTCAGCATGTTTGGAAGCAGCCTCTTTTCACTCAGGAACAGACAGCAATAGAAAGTTATAGATGCTGCAAAATACTCCAAATCTGTTTTAAAACTTGGTCAAATAAGTTATTATTCTTACACGTTATTTATTGTGTGTGTGTGTGTGTGTGTGTGTGTGTGTGTGTACATGCCACTGTGTTCATGTGGAGGTGAGAGGACAACTTGTGAGGATCAGTTCTCCCCTTCCACCATGTGGGTGTCAGGATCAAACTCAGATCATCAGATGGTGGCATGTGCCTTTATCCACTGAGCAAAACTGCCAGTCCCCATTTCAAAAGTTACTACATATGCACCTCTACAGTAGACTGCTGACATTTATATATTGTATAGCGATGTCAATAAAGCCCAGGAAACAAGAGGCTCATATTGTGGAATATTACTTTAACTAGGCAAAGATGTGTTGCATTTGTTTAATATGTGAAGACGTGTTGCTACTTCACCTTGCCTGCCTAAGGCGCCTGATTGGTCTAATAAAAAGTTGAACAGCCAATAGCTAGGCAGAAGAGGGATAGGCGGGGCTGGCCAACAGAAAGAGTAAATAGGAGGAGGAATCTAAGTTCAAAAGAGAGAGAAGAAGAAAGAACTAGGGAGACACTGGGACCAGCCAGCCAGGCAGCCATCAGCCAGCCAGACGAGGAGTAGGACGTACAGAATGACAGGTTAAAAAGCCCCAAAGGCAAAACGCAGATGAAGGGAAACAGGTTAGTTTAAGTTATAAGAGCTAGTGAGACAAGCATAAGATAAGGCCAAGCATTCATAACTCATATTATCTCTGTGTCATGATTTGGGAGATAGTTGGTGGCCAAAAGAAAGCTTGCTACAGGCTCATCAACACCACATGCAATGGCCACCTTGCACGTTGTGATATATGGAGACCAGTGTTGACTTTGGAGTGCCCAGCATCTGAGCAGTGAACACAGCTCCTGCTATACATTCTGTCAGAGGCAATAGCCATTCCTGTCTTATATGAACAATAAAAATTGTTCATATAAATTATATGAACATATAAAAAAATGGAGAGAATTTGAGTAAAAGCCTGGCCAGTATCTAAACAGAAGAAGCACAAGTCATTCTCTGTCAGAACTTTAGTATCAGCCATAGGACTCTTGGGAGCAATGAAATAAAGGAACGACAGAGAACTCTGACAGTGCAATTGTGTCTGATGCATCCAACAGAGAATTCGCTCCCTCACGCGGAGGCTTTTTAACCTCCTCTGCAAGGCCAGTGTTCAAATCGCATGGTATTTAACTTAGCCACTCTTTCAACTAATGCCATGGGATGAGTTGATGGGGATGTGGTGAATTCTCAGCAGCTGTGGGTTCAAAGGGTACAGTGTAGAAAAAGGCAAAGAGAACTCCTGTTAGATTACTAATACTAATAAATGAAGTTAGAGCGTAGGGCAGTACTAGTCTGTTTGTTGCTCGTAGTCTAGAGGAAAAAAAATCCTTCTTGGCGAGAATGGCTGCTACTTCTAAGGTATGATGAAGGCCATTGTACTGTGCAGCTTGACTGAAACTATTCAGAGTGCTGGGAAGACAGCTCAGTCTATAATGTGCCTCCTCTGCAAGCTTGAGAACCTGAGTTTGATCCCCAGTGTCCATGTGAACAAAAGTCAGTCTCGGTTGCATATGCTTATAATCCCAGCACTGGGGAGGTGGAAACAGGCAGATGGTCCTTGAAGCCTGATGGCCAGCCAGGCTAGTCCACATGGCGAGTTCCAGGTGAGTGAGAGATTCTGTCTCAAAAAATCAAGACAGACAGTGCCTACGGAATGTTACCCTAGGTTGTCCTCTAGTCTCCAAACATGTGTGAATGTAGGTTCACACATACACCTGCACATACATGTACACCTGCACATACATTTAAAAAAAAAACAGTTTGCTCTCTGTCATTGGAGTCATATCTGTTTTCAGATAAACATAAACTGAAAAATAATGATATTTTAATGAATTGTATTCAATACATTCAACACATGTGTCCCAAATGTGTTGTTCACAGAGACCTAACATTAAGCACACAATAAAATGCTCTACAAGAAAGTGAGTCATTTTCTTCAATGGTGTAGCCCCTGGTTAGTTGCTAATGCTCCTATATATAACGCCCAACTCATGCCCATGTAACTAACCCTAATTAAACACTTGGGTTCACCACAAAGAAAGACATGAAAGCAGAAGGGGGACTATTTGGGAGGAGGAGGGGGATGAGTAAGTGGGGGGTGCGGTCAAGAGATATAATGGGGTGAATAAACAAAATACATTATACATGTGCATACAATATCAAAATGAAACTGATTCTGTATAGTTAATATGTGTTAATGAAATAAAATTTTAAAAAAGAAAGTGAGTCTCTGCACCTCATTGATGAAGTCCCCGATGTCCCCAGGGTGTGGGGCTGCAGATCGGACAGGGTACTGTGGCTCGGCATGGATGGGCCTCTCATCTAGCCGTCTGATCCCCACAGGCTTGATGGCGTCAGGCTCTACAGTGTCTGGTTGCTGGAGCTGGCTCAAGTCATAGTCCTGCAAGGGAGGGAATCATAAATCCATGGGAGATGAGCACCAAGAAGGAGGGAGATTACAACCTTTGTTTTTAAACACATATTCAGAATGCATGGAAATGAGTGTAATTTAACATAATGGAAAAGTTGCCACTAGGAGTTTTTCATGTTATGATTAAATATTTCTTTCACACAGCTCTTTCTTCTGTGTTTTCCATCTCTGCAGTCTGTGCTCCATCTGTTTTAAAGCACTCCTCATCAGCTCCCAATGGGAAACAGCAGTGTGATGAGGTCTCGCTACAAGATGACTAAGGATCCAACTACAGCATGCCCTGGATCAGCAAGGCATTAATGTCTTCAACATCAAAAACAAGTAATGGGGTGTATTTCTCTGCTCTCTGAGGAAAGCACTGGTGCATCAAGGTTGAAACCCAACCTTCCATCCCTCCCTTCCTTCCAGAGTCTTGAATTTCTTATCCATAAATTATGGTCTATGGGCCAGTCTGACTTGTGCCCTAGTTTTCCTTAAGAATGGCCTTCATATTTTCAAAGAGTTACTTAAAATATCAGACAAGAAAAATCAGCCCTAGGGACTCTGTGTAGCCCACAGAACCAAAATACTTTCTTGTCTTTCCTTTAGAGAAACAGTTTGATCTAGGCATGCTAGGCCAGGATGAGTCTGGATTCCTTTCCATGTAGCCCTGTAGAAGATTCTGGAGAAACAGCCTGTGCATTTGCAGAGAGGCAAGGTGATGCTGTGAAAAGGGTCCTCTGGGCATAGGCCGGGCTCTCCCAACTGTTTTCAGTTAATGCACCAGCCACCTGCTCAGGAGTACACAAGGAAACCAACTATACATTGAAACAGAATCCAATTCCAGTTTGGGCAAACACTGTCGTTTTCAAACCTCTACATCAGTGGTTCTCAGCATGTGGGTCATAACCCCTTGGGAGTCACATATCAGATATCCTGCATATCAGATATTTCCATTACAAGTCAAAACAGTAGCAAAATTATAGTTATGAAGTCATAACAAAATAATTTTATAGTTGGGGGGTCACCACAACATGAGGAGCTGTATTAAAGGGTCGCAACATTAGGAAGATTGAAAAACAGTGGTCTACATTCTGGTTACAAAACGATAAGTCCTGAGCTTCCCCAAAGTGCTTAACCATTCAACACTTACATTCACAGAAAACACCAACTTTCTAGTATTGGTTCAGCCTGCGCTGCTCTGTCTAAACTCAGCTTAAATGCTTTCTAAATCTTCACAGTGGGTCTGATTTATTCAGAACTCAAACAGTTACTATGTCTGGCAGTGTGCTAGGTGCTGTACATATGTCTGCTCATTTAATCTTTTTTAACACATTTTATCATCTCCGTTTAAGATATGAAGACGTAGAGTTGCAATGAACCCAAGTCACCCACCCATGGTCCTGGAGATACTAACACACAAAACAGACTTGGACTGTGGATGTGTTAAGACTCCACAGCCTGGCTCCTTTCACAGCCTATGACAGTGAGTCAAGCCCAAGCTACAAGAATGGATTTAAAGAGAGATGAGCGGCATAGATCATCTGGACAAAGAAAGGAAAGTCGAGGAACAACTGAAGTATCCAGGGACACAGAGGGGAGCTCGGAAAACCTCATATCCACAATGGGCCAGCCACTCTGCCAGTCTCTTCATGAAGAATTTCTGCCTGTCTAATTTTTAACCAGTCTATGAAGAATGCTTCATTGTTGCCTTTCTAGATTGTGGGTGACAGACTCTGAGGGGACTGAGTAGTTTGCTCAAAGTCACATGGTTAGTAGGTCAGAATGGGAATTAAAACTATGGTGCCTGTCTTCAATGTGTCTGATTTTACATGTAACACTAGGCTGGTAGAGAAGTATTTCTCACAACATTATTCCCTCTGAGTAATTATTTACCTACAGTTTGATGCAGCTGGGTGGGCAATGGCCTTGGGGTAGGTGGATGGACAAGCCACCTCAACCAGGAATGTGCCATGTGGTGTATGGGGAAGGTCAAGCCATAGAGGGACACAAAGGGTAAGACAGGAAAGTCACAAACTGAATATCGCTCATATTTAAAAGATCCAGTTGGACAACTGGCTTTAGTTGTGAGCCTTGAGCTACATGTTGGCTAGAGAGACACTGTTGTGGAAGGAGATGAACAGCATGAACGAAGACGTGGGAAGGGTCCTCAAGTCATCCATAAACAACCAGGGAGAGAGGCTTTAGCAATGATGTGCTCCAGTTTCAAAGTTAGAGAGTTTATGAGCTGTCGAGTGTCTTAGAGGTCTAAAGTGACATGCCTTGAGAAAGTCTTTAAATCAGTGCAAAGAGAGAATGATTTCAAGAATGTTAAATGCTTTCACAGAAAGAAATGAGGTTTTCAGGCCATGTTTAATTGTTCAACTAGTGAATGCAGGAGAGGCCAGTGAAGCAAGGGTATCCTCAATCAATACAGGGCACCCTTGTCCTAGAAAAGGGAAGTGAAGTGGTAAGAATATTGACAGTTAACAAACGCTTCTACCCTCAGCATGAAATCACTTTATTAGGAAGTCTTAATTACAGAAAAACAGGTTAATCTTATATTTAAAGACTGTCTTTCACCAGATGACATAGTCCCTGATACTCTTGGATGTATCTCGTGATACTTTAATGTGACAGTAATGAGAATATAGAGGACGTGGTAGTTTGATTAAGAATGGCCCCCACAGGCTCATAGATTTGCATGCTTAGTCATTGGGAGTGGCACTACCTGACAGGTATTAGAAGGTGTGGCCTTGTTAGAGTAGGTGTGGTCTTGTTGGAAGATGTGTGTCACTGGGGGTGGGCTTTGGGGTTTCAAATGCTCAAGCCAGGCCCAATCTCTCTCTTGCTCTTTCTGGAGCCTGCAAGTCTGGGTGTAGAACTCTGGGCTCCTTCTCCTGCACCATGTCTGCCTGCATGCCACCACACATCTCCCCATGCTCCCCACCACAGTGGTAATGGACTAAACCTCTAAAACTTAAGCAAGCCCCAAATTAAATGGTTTCTTTCCTTCCTTTTTTCCTCCTTCCTTCCTTCCTTCCTTCCTTCCTTCCTTCCTTCCTTTCTTTCTTTCAAGATTTATTTATTTATTTTTTTAATGTATACAGCATGTATGACTGCAGGGCAGAAGAGGGCACCAGATCTCATTCTAGATGGTTGTGAGCCACCATGTGGTTGCTGGGAATTGAACTCAGGACCTCTGGAAGAGGAGTCAGTGCTCTTAACCTCTGAGCCATCTCTCCAGCCCAAATGGTTTCTTTTTTTAAGAGTTGCTATGTTCACAGTGTCTCTTCACAACAACAGAATACTGACTAAACCTGAGGGGTTTCTTTTCTATAGCAAATGAAGTAAGCCTGATAGTTTAACTTACGATATTCTACCATTGGACAGACCCCTCTACCCTGACTTCCCGGCAATGTCCACTGTATCTTCAGGTTGCAAATTCAAGCACATTTCAACTGGCTAGCACCACTTAAAAATATTCAGATAAATCGCTGACAGTTAAGACACATTTCTGATAGGAAAACTGGAAGCCCTATAAAATAGGGGGAAGCTCCCATCCTTCCAGGGTGACACACTGCAGCAGCTCCTCCCTCAACAGCACCGTCTCCTGGCCAGCATCACTTACAAAGCATAGGTACACACTCAGACAGCAGGTATTCCTTTTCGAAGCGCTGACCTACTTCTGTGAGAACGAGAGAGTAGGGTTGAGGAGATGGCTCACTGGGTGAGAGCATTTGCTGTGCCAGCATGAGGACCTGAGTTCAGATCCCTAGCACCCATACAGACAGCTGTATGATGCTGTCATCTAAGTGCTGATGTGGGTGCAGGCGGAGAAAGGAGGATTGCTGATGCTGGTTGGCTTCCTGTCCAGCTTCAAGTTCAGTGAAAAACAAAACTGTCTCAAAAAGATAAAACAGGACACGCCATGTCATCCACTTAGCTGAGCATATGCACATATGTATGTATATATATATACATACATATGTACATATACTACATAATGCTCATACATACAACACACTCACACACACACACACACACACCCTTTTGTCCAGGCTTATAGAAAGTGTTGGTTGGAAGCAAGTGTTGAATATAATTGCAGGGATGATGTTCATGCCAGCTCTCAAAAGAACAGCTGATTCAAGAGACGTGACTTGGATCACATTACAGTCCTTGGCAGTAATTCACAATGGGGAAGGAGTGACAGGACCCCAGTCCCGTCACTGAGAATAGTGCCAGGGTGACTTATCTCCCCATGATGATAAAAACCTGGTAAGTTGTTCAGTTATAATGGGATCAAAAAGAATCAGAAAGCCCTTGATTTACAGCAAGCCAGAAGCTGGGTTTCAGGGGAGACTTAAGAGTTTCTTTGTTATGGCTTCCTCTGGTCTATGGCAAGAGCACACTATAAGCATCTGGTGGCAGGGAGGACGTGGCAAGGTCTAGGGGTCAAGGGACAGGCTTTGATATTGATGTCTTTCTGTGTTATATGGTAAAAAGTCCTGCCCCGAGGGTTTAATTTTAGACATTTTGATAAAAGCTCACTCTATATGAAATCCCTAAATTATATATCTTTACAATCTTATCATGCTTTCCTTAAACACAAAAATTATAGCATGTAGGATAAGAATTAAAAGGAGAATTACAGAGACCCCAAATTCTCTGCAGGTTTTTGGGGTCCGTCATCTTAGCCATGAAGATCGTAAACAGACAGCTAGAGATCCTGATTGAGATCCCAGAACTCTGGAGGCTGAATGGCTCTGATACTTGTGACTGTCAACTTTCACAATGTGAACTTCTCAAAGAAATTTGGTTTTCAAATGGAAGTCAAACAAAATTGTACTTCAATTCACCTCTGGGATGCGTGTTAATTGGTGAGAATCATTAAAAGTAGGCGTGGAGTCAGGCCTTTTGTACTACTTGTGCAATATTAATACTTGCATTAAAGAGCTAAACCTTTTTTCTCTCTTAAGATTTAGAATGCTTTAAGGGTGATTTAATTTTGGGAGAGCTAGTGGGAGGTTAATAGCAGCTGAGGCTCTGGCTCTGGCTTCTGTTGTTAAAATTCCACTGACTTGTAATGATTTATAGTTGATTCATATGATAATAGCATGAATCTACCTTAAGGCATATGGTTGTGCTAATAAGATAAAATAATAAAATAAAATAAAATAAAAATAAAGCAGAACATCTGAATATATAAGATTCTAGGCTTTCGGGCAAATATTTTAGGGAAGTAAATCCCAAAAGAATGTATAGAATTTCAGCCTCTTTGGGGGAGTGATGGAAACATTCACCTGGCATATTCCACAGAGACTCAGGGAGCATCAACTGACTGCCAAATGCCATTTTTAACTCTAAGAAGATAAAAGAAAGAAGTCACTCTTCATCCCGTGGTCTGTGAAATCACATTAAGTTGTCCCCATATGGCATCTCATATAACCAAACAGAAACTTTTGAGTGATGCTTTTGTTCGGATTCCATTGATTTCTGAAGCTCAGCAAGGTCCATGTTTGACCAAGGTCACAGACCAATTTGACTAACTATAAGAATTAAGGCTTGGAGACAGCGGAAACACTCAGTAGGTAAAGTGTTGCCATGTGAGCGAGAGGACCTGAGTTTCACTCCTCAGAACTGCAGAAAATGTTGGGCATAGCAACACTGCCTGGAAACCCAGTGCTGGGAAGTAGAGACAGGGGGATGCCTAAGACTTACTGTCCAATGAGTCTAACTGAATTAATGAATTCTTGATTTATTGAGCATCCTCATCTCAAAATTCATGGAGAATGATGTAGGAAGACACAGGATGCTGATCTCTGGCCTCCACACACACTTGAACATACATGTACATGCCCTGCACATACATATGAACATGGTCATGCACATATCCATCCCTTACACACAGATAAAGCTCTTAGATCCCACAAGTATCTGGATATAGAGAAGTTGGAAAAATTTTAAGTCCATGACCAATGATCAGGCCATTTGGTCAGTGAAGAATTTTGCCCTGTCCTAGGCAGGCCTGTTACCAGAGAAAGCATGTCTTTTTATTAGAGCGAAATGGCTTCAGGATGGCAGGACAGACAGACAAAGTAGGTTCAGGATGGCCAGACAGACAGAGTGGCTTCAGAATAACCAGACAAAGTGACTTTAAGATGGCAGGACAGACAGACAAGGTACCTTCAGGATGACAGACAAAGCGAACACTTTGTTTCAGGACCAAGTGACTATGAGCAATAAAGCAAATGTCCAAGTGAAAAACTGAAATTCGCAAACTGAAAAGAAGCTGACCATGGCATGGGTGGAGCAATCTCCACACCAACGTGGAAAAGAAAGGGAGAGCGAAGAAATGCGCATCCTTCCACCGCCCACAGCATCTGGGCCTAAAATAACTGAGGCAGTCACAAGCGTTAGTGCATCACCATGCAGTGTCTGACCCCCGTGCAATCATTATGCATAGGACATAAGAGCTGACCTTCCCCAGCCGGACAGTTAGGATAGGCACCGTCTACAGGGGTCAAACAGCGCCAACAGCCAAGCAGAGCCCATTGGTTATTAGGTCTCACCACAGGAAAGGTTTGCTAAAAGCTTTTCTGATTGAATTGTAAACCTACTAGAGATCAAGTAACTTGGCATATTTAAAAGACAGTCGCCCTTCTCGTGTTCTCTCCAATCTCACGGGGTAGCCAGTTTGGCATTTCTCACTGGGGAGAGGCTCAGCCCCCACTTTAAGGGAACGCATTCACCACTCCCTTTTCCTTGGCTTATTGCGCACACTCTCCTGGCAGCTTGGAGATGCCGTGTTTCCAGAATTATGAACGAGCTGACACTTCTTTCTTTAAAGTACTGATCACCATTTTGTTGCAGAAGCTGGTTTTGGTGAAATTTTGTCACAAACTGTCTCCAATAGTGAAATTTGACATATTTTTTTTTTGGGGGGGGGGAAGTGAAGCAAATATACAACTGGACTCAATAGACACTTTCTTTTGAACCACAAGTGTGGTTATTGCAGTCACAGACTATGTATGTACATGTGTATGTACGCGTGCATGCATGTGTCAGTCTGGGTCTCAGATATTCCTATCTGGTCTTAAATTAATTTAATCTGTATCTGACCCTGGCTTTGAACTCATGATCTTTTCACTCCACCTCTCAAGTGCTAGCATTACAGACTTGCTACCTGGTGCTCATCTACCATCTAGTCTAATCCCTTTTATAACGATATTTCTGAATTTTGAAAAATAAATTTTCTACAGATGCATGGAATTTCCTGTTCTTCCTATGAAATTTGGTCGTAGGCCTACAGACATAAATCACTCCTTACTCTCTAAGTCTTGTCTGTCTTGAGAGGTAAGCGTTGCTACCAAAACTGTCTTCTGTTCTGTATTTTCACCCCAACCTACAACTTTTTACAAAAAAAAAATAAAAAATGTCACCACTCAGATAAACATCAGAGTGACCTATTCTTGGACCTTGGAGAAACATAAAAACAGTAAAGAAAGAGCAGTATTGGCTGAGGATATGGTGAGATAGACTTGAAATTCTTCCCTCCTTTCTATGCACTATCTTGGAGTATCTTAAGAAAGACTATTCTATGTTTCAAGATGAATTTACGCATAAAGTCATTTCAACAAAGGAACCCTAGTATTCAACTTTATAACTCTGGATTCTGAAGTCAAGTGATTTTGTTTAGATGTTGGCTCCATCACAGCTTAAATATGTGACTAGAGTAGAGGGCAAGCATATAATTCCTGGGCATAAATTAATACTCAGAATTCAAACTTTGTAGGAAGAAAGAAGGATGGAAAGAAAGGAAGAGAAATAAAGAGAGAGAGAGAGAGAAAGAAATTGACCACAAATCGACAGAAAGTTTTATTAGTCACTGAAACAGCCATAAAGGGCTAGACAGTAAGTATTTCAGGATGGCTGGGCACACAATCTCCTCTAACTCCTCCGCTCTGTTGCTGTTGTAGTGGGTATAAGATAGAAACAGAGGGACTTGGCTCTTGGCTGTGCTCCAAAAAGTCTTCATGCATTAGACCAGGCAGAGGGTGGAGCTGGATGCTGGCCACACTCTGGTCTACAGCATTTTAGCATCATATGCTATTAGTCCTTTTTCCTCCTCTTCCACTCTCCCCTTCCTTTCCTTCTTCCTTTTTAGATCAGTGCTGACACTTCTCTGACATTCAAGTTAATATTTTCTGTTGCTTATTGATACATTTCATTTCCCCTATGTATAAAACAGTACACTTATAATTAGCCATAAAAATGAATAATAAAACTAACTACGTAACATTTTGTGTTCATTCACATGAAATGACAGGAACAGAAAGGTAGGAAACATACCAGTTACATGTACGTTAAAGATATTCAATGAGCAGAAGGAGATGGATGGGCACTGACCAGTCTGTACCCCACGCTTTCCCTAGCCCAGGAGTGTGAACCTGCCATCAGTGGGTTTCGAATAGCACGGCAGAGGGGACTAACAATGTGCTGATGCCATCTCTGAAGTGACTCTCCTCCTGTGAATTCAGGTTTGCTCTTAAAATAACTAACATGTGCTAGCATTTGCAGGTGGGTATCCACGGATGGATGACTTGGAGCCTCATTAGGAGGGAGCTTAGCCAATGATAAAGATGCAGAAAGTGGTCCTCACAGTCATGTCCAGATACTGCCATCTGGTAGTTTGCTTATGAAGCAGAAAGATTTTGTAAGATAATGATTTCAAGGGACCAACTACACCACGCTTAAATAATACTCTAGTTCCGTCAGATGGTCAGGCCTGGTTGCCCACGGAGACTCCCTGGCACAAGCAGAGAAAGGGCCTGGATGGGCTTCCAGGGGTTTTCTTGTATCTGTGTCCCATTGCTATGTCTAGGCAGCATGCCTGGATTCTAGATTTTCCTTCTTGTCCAAACTGTATATTCAGACTTTGTGTTTTTAGCAATTTGGTTGGTCATATTGAGTCCCTGGTTTTTAAACTTTGTGTATGTACTCAATTTTGCAAGTCACATTTAAACACTTAATTGGATCTTATCCGTGGCCTGCTCTAAAGACTAACGACCAGTGACTACCAGTATGTCACCGCTAAGTCGTTAGCCTTGCTGATCATACACAGGCACACTCACGAAAACATTACTGTGTGTGATCTCCAGCACAGGGAATAAGGGCAAGTCTCACAGGCCCGGGTCTGAACCTGGAGGAAGCTGCACTGCCTGCTTCATAGGCAGGCAATCAGTGCAGTGACTGACAGGGACAGGCATGTATGCAGTAAGGGTCAGCGTTTATACACCAGATGTCAGGATCTCATGTGATGAAAGAAACATTATTAGTGGTGTTCAACACGTCTTATTGGTACAAACTAGGTTAGCAACTAAGGAAGGAGGCCCAGTGACATTCCTGAACCAACATTCTGTGAGTGCTGCCAAATGCCATGATGGGAATAAACAACAACTACGAGAAGTCTCTGCTCTTACAGAGCCCAGGTTCATTGTTAGAGCCAGGCCCAGGAGCTCTGTGGAGAGGAAGACCTGAAAGCTGGCAGGGCACAGTGCACACACAGTTGATTCAGTCAGGATTGAAGGGGCCTTGAGATGCTTCCTGAGGGGTAAAGGTAGACAAGCTGGTTACATAGCATGCCAAGAAGTACACTGTTCGTACAGTTCAAAGTGCAAAGCTGTGGGGTGATGAGAGGAGAAATGAAGCTATGGGATTCATCACTTCCCTTGGTTGTGGGACAAAATGTCTAACAGAAGCAACATAAAGAAAAGTTCATTTTTCCCTCAAAGCTCAGGCATGTAGTCCATCCTGGGGCAGGTGAACAGGTGGCCACCCTGCATCCACAGTCAGGAAGCACACAGCAAAGAATGCTGGTACCCAGCTCACTCTTTCTTTTCATTCAGTTTGAGACCCCCAAACCACGAGATGGTGGGCCTTGCCTCCTCAACCCAATCTAGAAACAACTTTATGGATATGCCAGAAAACTGTAAATCTGTTTCCACAGTAATTCTAGATGCCATCAAGTTAAAAATCATCACAGGATTAACCATTAAAATGTCCATACCAAAAAGTCAGATCCCAGGTCATGGCCATGAACTCTGCTGAATGCACTTTTGCTGTTATGGAGAGGCTGAGAATCTACTCCAGTGCTGACTCAGCAGATCTAATAATTACTTTTGAACCGTTTTGGTGCTTGAGACATGAGCTACTCAAGGAAGCTGATCACGACTGCCTGCGCGCATCCTGAAATTACATGTGATTCTTAACACAATTGGGTCATACTCAGAGAGAGAATTCTAGTCTGCAGAGAAGATCAAGGCTTTCTCCCATAAGGAAAGCTGGCCTCCTCGTTCCTGGTGTACTCTGTATACAATGCTCATCTCATCTGCATGAGCCGCACTATCTGCTGTTTCATCTGTGTGCAGGGATGCATATCCCTGTGCCACGTCTGCTAGGCCAGATGTGTGCAGATTCTCATGGGTAGTGTCAAAACTGACCATACAGAACACATCAAAGATTTTCCAGGCATAAATACCTAACGTGCTTTGGCAAAAGGCCAGCAGATTTCTCTAAACCCATTTATTGCTCTTCCCAGGTATATGGCCCAAGGAATCTTCCTAGGGGTTTGGGAGCGTAAGTGATGAGTCGCCACTTGTAGGCCTATACCTTAGACCCATGTAAATTATCCTTCAGTATGGATGCCATCAGTGACTGCAAATACACGTGGTCAGGCGCATGTAAAAAATGGCAGTACTGTGAGCACACCGGGTCCTTGAGGAGTGAGAGAGGCTTCCCTAATCCTCTTCACACGCTCACAGCCTGACGCTCAGTTACTGTTAAGGAAGCAAGAAATACATTTTATTGAGGCTTCACTAGTCAGAGAAGTCATCGTGTGACAGAAGCAAACTTCCTTTCAGTAATCAATCTGTGGAAATATATTGGTGGGCTTTCTTTCTTCTAAAATCGGCAGTATAGAAAGCTATCTTATGCATTCAGAACATAATAGAGCCTTCTCATAGAAATCTGGTTTTGTTCATCCAAAGCCCAGTAATTAACATATAATGTAATCAGGGTCTGCAGAATAATCATCCACAAAGTACAGACTAATGATATAAACCAATAAAGCTACTCCAGTACAAAGGAGTAAAAGGGAAACTTACTAGAACATGCTCAACTTGCTTAGAGAAAAGCATCTAGTTTCTAGTGATTGTTCCTGTCATGGGTGGATATTTCTAGATTGTCCCATTTTCAGGAAAGATCAGGAAACAAGAACTTCATGTGGTTCCCTCCTCCATGGTTTTAAATTCTTCAAACGCAGTAAAACAGCCATGAGTGCAGGGCATAAATTGATACTTTACTTGGTGAATGATCCACCCCTAGGAACCATTGCAGAGGAGGTGGAAAGACTGTTAAGAGCCAGAGGTCAGAAAGAACAGGACTAAAACTGTCATCTGGACATGATGGTACCATGGCACTCATGGACTCAGAGCAGCTTTGGTCAAGATCAACCCAGTCAACAAGTGAGTATGGAACTGGAAGGGATTAATACCCTTAACTGAGGAGCTATTGATGCTCAAAGGGTTCTTGGGGAGGGTTGTCTTTTTTTTTTTTTCAAGGATATGGTCCCTGATAGATTGACCAACTTATTGGGTTATTTAAAAAACATACAAACAAAACTCTGGAGGGCATAGAGTTGGGAGGGGACACTGTGAGAGCCAACGTTATATTTTAAGTTTTAATTACTATGCCTAAGAGATCCATGAAACAAAAATGCCTCTAACCTGTAACCCCTTGCCCAAGAACAGATATCTCCTGAGATGCTGAGATTATTGTTTATGGGAGATAACAAGTCACATGTTTTTACTCCCCTAAATAAGTTTGTTTTACCCAACTATGCGGGATGCACTTGATCACATGTGGGCAGGAGGTACATGGGCAGGAAATTCGTCAGGATGTATGCTTGCCCCTGATTGGATATGATGGGAAATGTGGTGAATTGTGGGTTTGCCTTTCTAAGCCATTTCTAGGAACCCAGATATGGACCTGGCCAGAGTCCATCCTCCTGGCCACTATTTAATTAAAGCTTGTTTCAAATTTGGCTTTAAATTGTGTTAGTGGTCTTATTCTTGTACACTGGGATTAATAATAGAGAGGAAAGGGTGTAGAGCTGGGAAGAGCTGGAGGAAGAATGGGAGCTAATATGATAAAAATGCATTGAAAGAAATTCTCCAAAGTTAATTAAAAATTACCACATTGAAACAAACAAAGAAGACCCATCGAAATGATGCCAACAAAACAAAACAAAACCTAGCTAGCTCCCACGCTGTCTCTAAGATCTAGGAATTCACAAAGAGTTCTCGATCACGAAAAGTGAAGACTCAATGTGTGCCAAGCCCAAGCCCAAGAAGTTCTAGTGCTTATCATGTGAGCCACAGAAGGGACAGAGCAGCTCGTGAGAGTATAAGGCAGACCTGGAATATGGTGGACAATGAGAGCCAAGAACCCAGTAGTTAAGAGAGGCCAATGTTGACTCCTCAGTTCTTACCAGGGCCCTTGCCACACCCTGCTCTGGCCCATGTTAGCTAACTCTGCCATGCTCACTGGGGCTACCCCTCAGGGTCTGGTGAGTTCTGGTGACCAGTGGGCATTAGTGATCTCCACCATCGCCTCTTCTTACTGACTGAAAATGCCTGCAGCAACTGTGGCCCTGAGTGAGAATGACAACTTTTTCCAATCAAAATTGAGAGAAGAGGACACTGAGGCTTTCCGTAGCCCAAGGCAAGGGCAGGACAGCCCACAGATGAATTCCATAACATGATGTAGGGCAGTGTGTCAGTGGCCTGGATGATCATAAGCTTTGTGGAATATGGTATGAGGTAGGTAAACCTTTCATCTTCCTTGTCCTCAAATAGACATTTAATCCTACTTCACTACTTTCCAAGGCTGAATGTCTACTCTGCCTTACATTCTGCATGAGAGACTAATGAGAATACAGTCACAAACCACTGGGTTCATGTCTAGCACCTATCATAACAGTGGCTTAAACACTATATTGTTATACATGTGACAGCTTTTACCAAGGTGAAGAATAAGGCTACCTGATCACAGTGATTTGGGTAAGAGAGCATCAAGGATCTTGTAAACATAAGCCACACTCAATAAATGTTGGCTTTAATGGAAGAATTATCATAAAAGAGTCTAAGCCTTAAAGAGTAGCAAGCATCTTCTCTCTCTACGGGGGTGTGGCGGGGGAGGGGTACAAAAGGGAAAGACTCAGAGGAAGTGAGAAATACCCTGTATTGTACATTCTTCCTGATTTTATTAGAGATGCTAGAACTAGACAGAGATCATTGAAAGTGATACAGGATCTGCAACCAGCTTTGCTGGCCAAAAGGGCACTGAAGGACATTTACTAATGAGGGTAATTAAACATGCCTTGATAACCAGCAAAGTCTGGCTGGCGATAGCAGTGAGCCAGATAAAGAGGGAGCCTCACCCCAGGAAAAGAGACCAGACAGTATACTAAAAGGGTCTGTCCACCAGCCAACAGCCCCAGGCAGAAAGAGATAACAGTCCTGTCAAAACACAGGGAAGGCCTCTTGCAAATGCAGTTTCAAATATGGCCCACTCTGGCCTTGAACATGACCATCCACACTGGAGCAGAATATCTACAAGCTCCCTTCAATGTCTCCTCTACCTCAGATAAGGAAAACAGCACCAAGTTCCCCGTCCCCCCTTTCTTCTCTTAGGCCTTTCTTAATTGTTAAAGAAATCAGCAATCCTGGCAGAGAACTTCAACAGATAGAGATGGCAATCTAAGGAGATAAGACCTGCCCTTGTGAAGGGCTACTTTGCTTTGATTTCTTCCTAATCAGCTAGCTGCCGGGAAGAAGGCTGCTTTGTTTCTGTAAGAAGAGTTAGAGCCTGGATAATCCAGCCACAGGCTAAATTTAAGACATACCTACCCTGTAGAAACCAGCCTGTTGTCTCTTGGCTTCCACCCTCTAGTTGAAAGAACACCTCAGACCTCTAAAGGTGGACAGGTAAAAATGTGGTGATTTTGCTAAGA
>CABHPQ010174963.1:27270-40639 GCA_902168405.1 Peromyscus aztecus | reverse complement strand
GTGACAGAGTAAGTTGTATAAGATCGTGGTGGTTAGTTAGCTTGCCGCTTTGGTTATTTCACCTGCTACACTTAACTATCGTATTTAAAATGGGAAGAGAGTAGTAGTTATCTCAGGGAGTTTGCATTTTTAAACTCGAAGTCTGTTTAATGTGTTTATTTTTGTTATGCATTTCTGTCCGAAACTGCCACGACCTCAACATTTATTTTTTTTTAGAATAGGAAAACTTTTATTAAAATCAATAGAATCATAGCTATTTTTAACAAAGAGGACCTATAAATGATTTGATCTACCTCCCACACTTTATATGAGGAACTGCAGAGAGATGTGGGCCTGGACAGATTCGGGTCATGTTCAACTCTTAGCACTCACTGCTGCTTCGTATTATGTAAAATGCAGCACCCAAATTGGGACTTCATGGGCTTGTGTTCTGGCTGTCCTTATTAATTTGTGAGCTGTGTGAACTTGTAATTACCAGCCCTTCTGTGTACTCTCTCACAGGATTTTGTCATGATCAAAACTTACACAAAGCACTAACCATATAATTATCATGTAATCGTGCTTAATGTCTGTAATCCTCGGCAAACCCGTAAAATGCCAATACCACCCTTTCTCGCTGGGATTTTGGAAGGATTGGATGTAAATAAAACATCTAGTGTGCTAATGAGCATTCAGTAGGTTATTGTAAGAAAAATTGTTCAAGCAGGTTTCAATGCCAGAACTGAAGTCTCAACTCCCATTGCTTGTGGAGGCCGAGATGTGCCATCATCCTGTCTTCCCTTTGTTTAGTCCGCTCCCTCATCTGCTTGTGTGCAGAACGATCAAGTCACAAGAGGCCATCCGAGATCCTGTTATTTAAACACTTGTCACTTTCTGTTAGCCTCGTTCTGTTTTACTTAAGTGTTCATTCATTTTTATTATGTAATTTCCCGTGCTATTTTTGTCCTGGCATTAGAAATTTTAGGTTGAAACTTAAATCAGATAAAGACAAACCCTGCTGGAGAGATGGCTCAGTGGTTAAGAGCACTTGTTACTCTTGTAGAGGACCCTGGTTTCAGTTCCCAGCACCCACATGGCAGCCCACAACCATTTGTAGCTGCAGTTCCAGGGGATCTGATGCCCTCTTCTGGCCTCCACAGGTACTGTACACATATGGTGCGCATAAATCATGCAGGCAAACACTCAACACATAAAAATACATAAAATCTTAGATTTTTTTTTTAATTAAGACATGTTATCTCATACTCTAGCAATTGAGGACGTAGGAAAAGTTTATTATAAGGGTTTTTTTTCCCTTCTAATTTATGAAAGGATTGCTATCTTTCTTAACAAATATGTCTAAAGAAAATTCGGGATATGGCAACTGCTCACCGCTGCCCCTGCAGTCTCTCTGAACCACTCTGACACCAGCACATGATGTCACTGTGCATTGGCCTCCTCCCGCATCATGCTGTTTGCATTCACGTGCTTTTCCCTGCATGGAAAACTTTTCTCCTTAGTCTCTTGGGGTAGGCCTGCTCCCCCACATCCTTCAAGACTGGGTTTGAATCTCATCTCCCCTGGGGGAGGCCTCTGTACCCCACCCAGGAAGTATATCACACTTCCCAAAGCGCCTCAGCTTTTGTTGTTTCTCTTTGAGAGAGACTGGTGCCGGCCCGGTGCCAAGGGTGGTCACTTTGGCCTGAGCCAACCAGCCTCGCCCATCCTCCTTGGCCAAGGCCATTGGTTGTTCATGGATGACATGTGATCCAGGCAGCCCAATCAGAGTGGCTGTAGCGTGCTAGGATTTGAGTTATCTCTTCCCTCTCCCTTTCCTGTGTGTGTGTGTGTGTGTGTGTGTGTGTGTGTATGTGTGTATGTGGTGTGTGTGTGTATATGTGTATGTGGTGTGTGTGTGTGTGTGTGTGTGTGTGTGTGTGTGTGTGTGTGGTGTGCATGTGTGTCCCACCGCCCCCTTGGTCTCTGTTTAGGAAGTTTTGAGTCCATGTCCTGTTTAGGAAGTTTTGCGATAGACAGCCGTTACTTTGACCTTACTATCATTTTGGAAAGGAAAACCACCATTGCCCTCGAAGGAATCAGAGCTGGTTCCAGGAGCCTAAGTCAGTTGTGAGACTGCTTCTGGAGAAGATGTGTGAGCTCCTGTTGCCGCCCCGTCGCAAGCCGCCTTGAATGGAAGTTTCCTTGGGAAAGCCTTCCTTGAACGTCTTATCCACAGCACTTCCCGGTGACAGTCTGTGCTACTTCCCCTTCCCTGCACATATGTGGCACAGCCTGCAGTCATCCTGGGGTATGTGCGTGTGCACGCATGTTTGACTTCTCTCTGATGATGTGACTCAGGAGGTCAGCGGCATGTTTTTCTTCTTTCCAGTGCTGTGGAGCAGCTCCGTAAATATCCACAGGAGAAATGATGACGAAACTCCATCGTAAACTTCGTATGACAAGGAGTATTTATCAGCAGGCCTCTAATCTAGTGGTTCTCAACCTATGGCTCGTGACCCCTTTTGGGGGTTGAAAGACCCTTTCTCGGGGGTTGCCTAAGATCATCAGCAAACACAGATATTTATATTACAATTCATAACAATAGCAAAATTACAGGTATGCAGTAACAAAGAAAATAATGTTATGGTTGGGAGGGTCACCACAACATGAGGAACTGTATTAAAGGGTCACAGCATCAGGAAGGTTGAGAACCGCTGCTCTAAACCACGTTTATCAGCCTTGGCCCTGTAGACATCTTTGGCTGGATGATGCCTTGTGTGTGTTGCAGGTTTTAGTTTATCCCAGACCACGACCCATAGGAAGTCAGTCTTCTCCCCGAACCATGCACCACAACAATCCTCGGATGTTGTCAAATGTCCTGAAGGCACATTTGCTTTGGCTGCGGCTCCTTCCCTCAGTCTGGATAGTTTAGTTGACAAAATGGCGAGGCATTAGGCCGCGTGTGGAGAGAAAGGAGCCTGGCTTGCTTCCTGAACCACAGAGGCTGAGAGAGGACGTGACAAGCCCGACAGGGGCAGCCTGAACAGACACCACCCGAGAGATCTCCCACCGTGTCTCGGTTGGTCCCAGGACATGCCCACGGTTGTGAAGATGCCCGCAGCCCATTCCAAGGCAATGGTGTTGAATTGTGCCCTTCACTCCCGTCCTTATGAAATAATATTTGAATGCCTGCATGGCGGTTTCATAAGGAAGGGAGTGAAGGGCAGAATTTAACGCCAGTGCCCTACTGGCCGTTCACTTGAAGAGAGAGAACGCCTGGGGGGAGGCAGGATCACGTCGGCCTTACATAACATTCTGGGCTTCCGCCCTGAGAACTAAATTCACGTACCAGAAATAGAGGCTCTTTTCTTCTTGGCTTTGTTTCGTCAGTGCCTGTGAGGAAAAAAAGGAGCAGGAAGGAGAGCGAGTGGCCCGGGTCTTTTCTTTTCTGAGCTAGACGGGCAAATTCAAAATCCTTGTACACAGACAGACTCTGGAGTCTTGGCATACTTGTTATGATAGATTGGGGTCTGGGATGGGATCTGTCTGCCAACGACAGATGTTAGCAGCCGTGTACAGACACCTTTGTCGGGGTGGTACGTAGAGTTCTCTGAAGCAAGTGTGTGTTCACTTCCCGACTGAATTAATAATTCACGCAGGAAAGTGGGAGTGTTGGAATTTAAAAAAAAAAAACCCACCTTGGGGTTTTATTTTTCAAAAGAAAAGCAGACTGTTGAGTGCATACAGCACAGGTGTGTCCGGGGGCTTGAAGCTTGGGGCTCCACCCTCCCACAAGTGGAGCTTGTTTGAGCTCCTGGCACAGGAGGGCAGCTACTCACACGTCCTGGACCAAAGAAGAGTGCTCTGTCTATTCTCTTTGACCCAGTGTGCAGCTCTGTGAGTGCTGAGAGAGGCAGGGGCCACCTCCTAGCCAGCCAGGTCCACCCTGATAGTGGTGACAGACAGGTGCTACCTCACATCCAAGATCTGTTTTTATCAAGCACGTCAGGCTGTTTTTACCGTATTCGTGCCAAGAGAAGTGAAATTCTTCCTTCCAGACAAGAGACCTAACTACCTGAGGGGAGAGTCCCGTTTTGGCAGGCAAGGATGGATGCAATCACGGTTACTTGTCGAGTGGAACATGGCTAGAATAAGGGGGGAAAGGGAAGTTACATCAAGCCACCCAAATCAAAGTTCTGTATTTAATTCTGTGACCCAAAGGAGAAATAGCACACAGGGAATTTCTTGCCAATCTAGAATGGCGAGGCACTCTAAGATAGGTATGAGTGTCTTTCAGCTGCATTGTGCATCAGGAAAAAAACAGGAAAATAGAAGGAAGTCAGCTGAGAGGAATGAAGCTTTGCAGGACGTGCACATCTCCAACCTAGGCCAGGCGTAGGGGCACACGCCTGTAATCCCCACACTTGGATGGCAGGAGCAGGAGAACCAAGAGTTCAGGGTCATCCTCAGCGACGACGTAGAGATGTTGTAAGCCAGTCTCAGCTATATCGGGTCCTGTCTCAAACACACAGAAAGCTATGTGCGAAAAGACGTCCTCTTCGTGCAACCCAGAGCAGTGTTCAGTTTGAGTTTTGATACATGTAAGAATACGATGCACAGAGCAGCTCAGAGTGATGGTGGTGATGATAATGAGGTGGCTTTTAAGAGTGAAGAATTGGCAGGGGCAGTGGGGGCACATCCTTTAATCCCAGCACACGGGAGGCAGAGCCAGGCGGATCTCTGTGAGTTCGAGGCCAGCCTGGGCTACACAGAGAAACCCTGTCTCAAAAAAAAAGAAGAAAAAAAAAAAAAAAAAAAGGAGGTGCCCTGAGATGGCTCAGTAAACCACTGAGCACTTCCACTGAGCACCACTTGCTGCTCTTTCAGAGGACCTGGGTTCAGTTCCCAGCACCCAGGACTGCTTGCATGCTAGGCAAGCATGGTACCAACTGAGCTACATTCCTGAACCCACATTTATTCTTAAAGAGACTCAAAACTTCCCGGGGGCAGAGTAGTGTGTTGTTGTGGGAAGGGGGCTGAGGGGTGCATCAGGGATGGGGAGGACAGTACTATGATGAACTAGAGACATCCATTTGGTGGGGAGGGAATGGCAAGCGGGAGCCTCAGCTGACGTACATGGTCACTATGGTCACCGACCTGCAATCAGGAAGCAAGCACAGTGTTTGGAAGAGGGGGCAGGGCTCAAGGCCCCACCATGGTTGAGTTCCTCCAGTGAGCCTCCCCCTCCTAAAGATCCGCAGCCTTCCCAAACAGCACCTGTGGAGAGCATTCGTATTCAATCCACAGCACTGCAAGTCTCCATGAAATTAATCATAACAAAATCAATATAACCAAACATTTATGACTTCCAGGTCATCTTTATAGCTTGTAGAATGAAACTGCCTATTAACCTTCAATTTTAAATGTGTTTTTCCCTAACAAACTGTATTAGTCTGTTTTTTTGTTAGTAATCAAAATACCTGAGACACGCACACACACATAAATATGTATATATGTATACATATGTGTATATATGTATATATATATATGTTACAGGATAATCTTTTTGTACACTGTGAAGATGTGTCTCTGCCTAAGGTGCCTTCTGATTGGTTTAATAAAGAGTTGAGTGGCCAATAGCTAGGCAGGAGAGAATAGGCGGGACTTCCTGTGAGAGAGGCACTCAGGGAGAGGAATCTAGGCGCTGTGGATTTCGCCTGCAAACTCGGAGCAACTTGGACGTGCCATGTTGAGAAAAGGTAAAGAGCCACATGGCAGAATGTAGATTAAAAAATATGGGTTAATTAAGTTATAAGAGCTAGTTGGAAACAAGCCTCAGCTAAAGGCCGAGCTTTCATAATTAACAATAAGTCTCTGTGTCATGGTTTGCAGGCTGGTGGTCCCACAAAGAAAAGTCTGACTACATATATATATATATCATATATATGTATGTAAGAAAGAAAGAAAGAGGTGGCCTTGTAAGATGGCTCGGTGGGTAAAAGCACTTGCTGACCTTGGCTTTCTTTTGCCTTTTTGGTTTTATTTTACTTTTTTGAGTTAGAGCGTCTCTCTCGGTAGCCCAGGCAGGCCTTGAACTTGCTGTTACCCACCTGCCTCAGCCTCCTGCAGGCTCCCACACCTGGCAAGACCTTGTGCCTGGAACACCATGAGGAAGGGCTGCCCTGGTGTACTTTCTATTGGTGTGTTGAACACCACGACCAGAAGCAGCTTGGGGAAGAGAGGGTTTATTTCACCTTACAGCTTCTAGTCCCTCATAAAGGGAAGTGGAGACGGGAACTCAAGGTAGGAGGCTGGAGGCAGGGACTGAAGCAGAGGCCGTGCAGGAACACAGCTACCGGCCTGCTCCTCGTGGCTCACTCAGCTAATTTCTTATATACCCACAGTCACCCGGCCAGTAATGGCACCGTCCACGCTGGGCACCCAGGCCTACACACACACACACATAAAACAAATCTTTTTGAAAGGCGTATCTGTTTTACTATCTTTGCACATAATTGCAAATACTTTTCTTTGCACAAGATTACCAAGAATATTGCGCACACCTCGGGTTTTAACTGTGACGTGGAAAGGGTTAACTTCACTGTCTGCCTTTGTTTCAAAGACATTGCCCTTATGGCCCTGTTTTCAGTGTTATCTTAAAAGGCGTTATGTAGCTGGGCATGGTGGCACACACCTTTAATCCCAGCACCCAGGAGGCAGGGGCAGGCAGATCTCTGAGTTTGAGGCCAGTCTGGTCTACAGAGCGAGATCCAGGACAGCCAGAGCTATTACACAGAGAAACCCTGTCTTGAGGAAATCAAAACAAAACAAAACATCATTATGTACGTGCCCTATGGATGGACAGCTACACCGACATCATAAACTTTTCCAAAAGGATGTTGTGGTATCATACGTGAATGGGTCAGCTGCCCATCTGATCACCCAGCCCTGGACGTTTCCGTAGCTTATTCATTCATGCATCCATGAAACAAATGCCTCCCATGGACAGCCATTATGAAAAAGTGTTACAGCCGGTTCAAAGATAATCATCATCACTAACAACAAAAACAGCCTGTCTGCAGGGGTGAGAGATAGAAAGATGTCGTGCAGGGCTGGGGTGTGACTTGGTGGTGGAGGACTTGTGCGGCATGTCCTGAGGCTTGATTCCCCTGCACCAACAAAAGGCAGCAAAGTAAGTTGAGGGAGATTACAAGGAGATGCCAGGGAAGCTGGTGGCCTAGGGACCAGAGAGGTCAGTTAGCTCTGACCGAGTCTGACTCACCTCCATCATTTTCATCTCTAAAGTGTGGGCCTTCCCTCACCCACTCAGCAAACACGCCCACTTTGTGCTGGGTACACATCACTGTCATTTACTTAGGCTCGTTTTAAAAAAATTCTTACCCCAGCACTCTAAAGCCTCTAGGCAGGAGATTGTCCCTGAGTGTTTGAGGGTGTGAAGGGGTTCCAAGGACCTCTTTTGCATGGGCAGGAAATCCCCAGGAAATAACCATGGTGACATAAAGCCAATAAGACACAATGAATGTGGACAAGTCTTTATTTTAAACTGGCCCTGAAAAGTTATACAATGATTACTTCTTTCTTTCGCTTCCTCTTTTTTTCTCTTTCATCCTTCCTTCCTTCCTTCCTTCCTTCCTTCCTTCCTTTCCCTCCCTCCCTCCCTTCTCTCTTTCTTTCTCCCTTTCTTTCTGTTTCTCTTTTTTTTCCTTCTAATTAGTCAGCCCCTCCTCACAGTGATGTTGCATGAATCCTAACTGGTCTTAAAAACCCGGGTTCAGATATCAGGGTGAAAGCTGAAAGATCAGAGAAGCAGAGCAGGCCACAGCCACCACCTCTCACCTCACCAGCTCCTCAGCCTACAAGAGCCAGAGCTCCTGTCTCCTCCTGCCTTACATTCCTCTCTCTGCCCAGCCATATCACTTCCTGTCTCAACCTTCCCAGTGCTGGGATTAAAGGTGTGTGATTCCAAGTGCTGGAATTGAAGATGTGTGCCACCACTGCCCGGCTCTGTTTCTCTTTTAGACTGGATTAATCTCACGAAGTCCTGTGTGGCCTTGAACTCTGAAATCCAGATGGATCTCTGCGTCTGCCTCCCGAGTGCTAGGATTAAAGGTATATGCCACCACTGCCTGACCTCTAAGGCTTACTCTGTGGCTAGCTCTGTCCTCTGATCTTCAGGCAAGCTTTATTTGATACACAATATATCACCACAGAGTAATCCGGAAGAAAACAGTTCACATGTTGGAGTCTGCGCTAGTGTCTGTAGCTGGCTGGTCCAACCTTGTTGTCATGCCAACATGGTGCTTTTTTTTTTTTTTTTTTTGTCCAACTGCTTCTGGAGAAGGGTGACCCATTGTACCCTACTGACCCTACTGCAAGCCACTTGCCACACCTCTGGCCCACACCCAATGACCACCCCAAAGCAAGAACAGGGATGAGCCGTGGCTGGCCTGCCGAAGGCCCCAAACCACAGCTGAGAACACACTGACATGACAAACCAGTTCCTGTCAAAGCACTTACGGGCCCAGAGTAGGCTCGGTTCCGCTGGAGCCCGGAGAGCAGGGGAGGAAATAAATTGTGGAAATGAGTATCCTTATGCAGAGAGCGGGAATCCAGGAGATGTGAATTTATTTTCTTTGCCACTCAGGGGAGCCAGAGACTCACGAACATCATACACAAGCTGCCAAAGAGGCGGGTGGGAAGAAGCAGCATTTCACGTTGGACTTAGTCACAGGCCATCAAAACCCAAGCAAGCAGAGAACCAGAACAAAGCAAAATGCAACAGCAGCAATAACAACAACCGCAAAATCAACGACAAGGAAAGGAAAAGCGTCGATTCACACCAGGTGGTTGCAGGGGACTGTGGTTTAGCCTCAGCTTTGCCTGTCCAGGGGCTCGGGGCTTGCTCCGTCTCTCTCTGTGTCCATCTCTTGGCTGAGGTCTGCCTCGCCGGTTTCATTCCCAGGAGCTCCAGGGCAACACTCTTATAGCCTGGGAGAGGGGACCAAGCAGGTGTCATCTGCTTCCTGGGCAGGTGTAAAGAGTCTTTCTCTGTCCTGCCAGCTCCCAAATAATGACCCGGAGACTTCTTATTAATTACAAAAGCTCGGCCTATAGCTTAGGCTTGTTTTTGACTAGCTCTTATATCTTAAATTAATGCATTTATGGGCTGGCGAGATGGCTCAGCATGGGCTGGTGAGATGGCTCAGCTGTTAAGAGCACTGGCTGTTCTTCCAGAGGTCCTGAGTTCAATTCCCAGCAACCATGTGGTGGCTCACAACCATCTGTAATGGGATCTAATGCCCTCTTCTGGTATAAATGAAAATAAAGCATTCATATACATAAAATAAATATTTAAAAAAAATTAATGCATTTATATTAATCTACGTTCTATCACGTGGCGTTCTCTTCCATCTTGCGCCTTCTGTTTCCTCTCCATGTCTCCTGGCGTCTCTGCCTTTCTTCTTCCCAGAATCCTCTCTGTCTCTGGAAGTCCTGCCTAACCTCTTCCTGCCTAGCTATTGACCATTCAGCTTTTTATTACACCAACTGCAGCAAATACATCTTCACACAGTGTACAAATATCCCACAACAGACAGGGGCACCTGGCCTATGCAGGTGCAGGAGTGGTAACCCCGGAGGACCTCAGGACTCGTGCAGAATGGTTAGGAGCGTTGCCACAGACATGAAGAATAAAGCCCGGGGTGGCTGAGGTGGGAGAAATGATAGCATCCCAGCCCACTGCTGGGTACCAAGCCTGTTTTTCATATCCTTCCAGGAGCCCTCATACATAGGTGCCTGCCATGCTCAACCCTGTTTTACAAGATTCAAGAGCTTCAGAAATGTGGGTAAGTGGCAGAATCAAGTTTGAGCTCTGAAGCCCTTGCTCGATCAAAGGGGAGGGAGAGAGAGTGGAGGAGGCCTGGGGACAGGCAGGTGTTGGAAATGAGAGAAAGTGCCTTCAAGGAATGGTTACCCTGTCTTTGGGCACACTTAGGCCACAGGTTCTGGACAGGTCAATTCAAGAGGATGTGGCATTTAGATTTGCATTAGCATCAGAGACTAGTGGCCGGCCCTGGGCAGCTGTGGGGCTGAGACGGGACAAAGCTTTGAGTGTGGGTGGGGTGTCACACAGAACAAACGGTAGCTCATCCTAGAGACAGCCCTAGAGGAGCTGGATGCAGCTCTCACAAGGTAAGTCCAACCCCAGACGCTCATTATCCACTGGGGACTTCAGTCTGGTTACTCACTCTCCCTGCCAGTGAGACCAAGCTACTAACTAACCCTTGCCAGGGATTGCACAGAGTCCCCTGGGGACAGGGACCTAGCACAGATGGCTTCGAAGGCAGCTGGGATGGAGGAGCCGGATTAGCTGGGAGGAAGGTGTTCACTGTTCTGAGTGTTTGATTAGAGACTGTAGCTGAAGGACTCTGGGAAACGAGAGACCGTAACAAGAAAGCTGGTGTCCCAGTTTCTCCATGAACCAGGGAGAATGTTCCAGGGCACCTGTGCAGTGGAAAACGAGATAACAGTGAGCCTGTGCGACCTGGTGACAGACGGAAGCTGCAGCCAGAGGAACCCTGTCCTCACTCGTAAAAATTTAATCAATCTCCGGCTCGACTCCCGTTCTTGAAGGACCGTAGCCTGGCTCCATGGTAATCGCTTTTAAGCCATTTGTATGCCTTGGCTGTCTTTCGATTTTACCTAAGAGTTTTTGAAATATCAAACACGGCTTCAGCTGTCATAAAAAGAACACAAAGAAAAGGTAATTGAATGACTTTTACAAATTGTGTAGAGCCGATGGCTTTTCACTGGCACCGAGCACCCCGGAGTCTGGGTCGGTACTGCCACCTCTGTTAGTTTCCATGGAGAGCAAAGTCACGCAATAGTTCTCCATTCTGCGAGACTGTGACTTCAGGTTGCAGGGCGGATGTCTTGTACGGCCGTCGAGGGGGTCCTGCCTCGGTGAGCAGCAGATCCAGAGGCTCCTTGCCCTCGCATCCGCAAGCATTTATCACTCTCCTGTCGTCCTTCCACAGCCATTGAGTGTCTAGCAAGTGCCTGCTAAGTGCCAGACATTGTTCTATGAACTGGCTCTCTAGTGGTAAACAGTGCAGACAAAATGTTTGCCCTTGTGAGTATTACAGAAAAACGGAGGAAGAGCTTATGGTAAGTGCCTTGAAGAAACTGAAGTGGAATAATGGGGGAGATTGTGTGTGTGTGTGTGTGTGTGTGTGTGTGTGTGTGTGTGTGTGTTCACTTGTGTGCACTCCTGCTTTAAATAAGGAGGTTCCAAATGAGCAGAGACCGAGGAAGTGAGGGGATGATGTCCTGGTATCTAGAGAAAGGAAGTCTTAGCGTTAGGGAAACAAAGGCCCCAATGACATGCTTCCCCACCAGCAAGGTCAGTCTGCTCTGCATAGACAGGCAGCTGCAACAGTGATACACGGTGGGTTAGAGAGGCACTTAGGATCATCTGAGGCCACTGGAGGCCTGAAGGACCCCACAGTAAGATAGTTTATTTGCCTGTGAATAAAACACCATTGGAAGGCCTTGAGCCTTGAGCTTGACATGACATGATTCTCTAAGGCTCCAGTCCTGCATGAAGTCTTTGGTTGGTTTAGTTGGTTTTGTTTTTGGAGACAGGGTTTCTCTATGAGGAGCTGGCTGGCCTGGAACTCACGCTATAGACCAGGCTGGCCTGAAGAGCGTCACCTGCCTCTGACTCTCGGCGCTAGGGCTAAAGGTGTGTGCCACCTGCGTATACGACTGTGCCTGGCTTGCACCAAATCTAAAGTACTGGCTGATAGAAACATGATTTGAGGGCTGGGGAGATGGCTCAGTCATTCAAGGGCTTGCTGCCAAGCATGAGGACTTGAGTTCAAATCCCCAGCACCCATGTGAAAAGACAGGCAGGTGTAGTGGCACATGTCTGCAACCCCAGCACCGGGGAGGTAGAGGCAGGAGGATCCCTGGGGCTTTCTAGGATCAAGACCACCCGAATCAATGAGCATAGGTTCAGTGAGAGACCTTGTTTCAAAAGATAGTGTGGGGGGGGGGCAATGGAGGAAGACATTTGCTGTTTACCTCTGGCCTCCATACTTTTCTATTGCTGTGCTAAGACGCCATGATCAAGGCAACTTGTAGAAGAGTTTACTGGGGGCTTACAGTTTCGGAGGGTACCATGACCATGGGTGGGGGAGAGCATGGCGGCAGGCAGGCAGGCAGGCATGGTGCTGGTGCAGTGGCTCAGAGCCTCCATCTTGGTCCATCAGCAGGAAGCAGGGTGGGTTGGGAGATGGGGAGGGAGAGAGAATAAGAATGGAGTGGGCTTTTGAAACCTAAGCCTGTCCTTAGTTACACGCCTCCTCCAAGGGCACACCTCCTAGTCCTTCCCAAATGGTTCCACCAGCTGATGATCAAGTATTCAAATATATGAGCCTATGGGGGGGCATTCTCATTCAAACCGCTACATACATCTTACACACACAAACACACACACACACACACACACACACACACACACACCCCACATGTAAATCATATATGTCATTTATCTTTTTTTCCCTAAAACTGGGTGTGATGGTACATGCTTTTAACCCCAGCACTTGGGAGGCAGAGGCAAGTAGATCTCTGAATGCCAGGCCAGCCTGGTCTACAGAGTGAATTCCAGGCCAGCCAAGGGCATGTAGTGAGATCCTGTCTCAAAACACAAAACAAGCATACGAAAACAGAAACCAAAAACCCCACACCAGGCCCCCCCCCCCCCCCCCAAAACCCCATTTTCTATTAGTTACTTTAAAAGGAAAAAGAAATATGAGAATAAGTATATTTGAGCTAACTTAATACATCTAAGTTGTTAACAGCTCAAAGCAATGTAAGTTATTCTAGTATGAGTTTGTGTATCATTTTTAATACATGGCATTCTTGAAACCTGTGTGTTTCCGTCTTGCAGAGCAGCATCAGTGTTCTGTGTGGCTTATGTACAGTACAGGTCCCCATGGTGGGGGCGAGGGTGGAAGCGAGGTCATCAGGGAGAATGTTCTCGGGGTATTTAGAATGACAAGGCAAGGCTAGTCTATGAGCAGAAGCAGTGTGGGGAGGGCTGACCCGGAAACATGGTGCCTGCTGATGTCCAGGGTGGAACTGAATTGCTGACTCACTCACTTCAGCTTCCTGAAGGAATGGAAAGCTCAATAGAGAGCAACTCCATGCTCCACAGGACAGCCACTTGGAAGAAAATAATCCTGATGGACATCTCTTGCTGACTTTGCTAGTGCTTAAAACTGTCCTTATCACATCCCCACCCAGTGCCCAGAAAGCTCCCCCAGCATCCAGGAGATTTCCCTAGCATCCTCAAGGTTTCCCCAGC
>CABHPQ010174963.1:9929-27260 GCA_902168405.1 Peromyscus aztecus | reverse complement strand
CCCAGCATCCAGGAGCCTTCCCTAGCATCCTCAAGGTTTCCCCAGCACCCAGGAGCCTCCCAACATTTGGGACACTAGACTGGAACCCTGGAGGTTCCTGAGGCATTAGGAGGCCACCTGAGCACCCAGAATCCTCCTCTACCTCTCCGCCCCAGATTCTTATGCAAAACTCGGCTACCCTTATCAGCACTCTTGCACAGGGCATCCTGGGGTGGGGCCTGAGGGAGCGCTATCTGTTCCTGGAAGCCGGAGTTTTCTCTGTCTGTTCCGGGCTTGGTAGTGCAACATATCTGGTGAGTAGGAAAAGCCAACCAGTTTTCCTTTGCCTCCCAGAGAGAAAACTAAAGACGAATCCTGAATGCCCTTTAAAGGGATGCAGTGGGACTTTTGGGCCTCAGATACTTCTGCCCCCTTAGCACCTTCCTTCCACTACACAAATAACAGCAATAAAAATAAATGTACAGACATATTCCCACATGTATGTACTGTGTTGGCCAAAGGACGAATATAGTAATAGCATATTCAATTTTTTTTCTTCAATGAAGTTTCCCCCCTGATTTTAAGGAAATACAAAACAGTGCCATAAGCCCCTAAAAAGTACTGTGAGCCCTAAACATTGTTGGGTTTAATGGGGAATTTGGTTCTTGCACCATCACAGGATTAGTCTATCTACCCTTTCTGGGTCTCCCTCTTTAATAATCCGTAAGATATTTGTCTGAGCCTCCCAAAGCCTGTATGAATGTTAGATGTGTCTCCACGGGCCTCCAAGAAAGGACATTCATTATAAAACTAAATGTCACACTCTACAGTAGACTTTGTGTCACCACTAACGTCTTTCAAAACCCCACTAAGTGGGTCTGGCAAGTTTCTATGGAGGTTAGCAGCTGTGGTAGTTTGAATGAGAAATGTCCCCCAGACACTCAGGTCCCCGGCTGGTGATGCCGGAGGAAGTGTGTCACTGGCAGTGGGCTGGGAGTATTTATAGCCTCGCTCCACTTCTGGTTCACTCTCTGCTTTGAGCCTGCAGCTGAAGGTGATCTCTCAGCTTCCTTTCCCAGCTGCCTGATGCTGTGTGGCCCCCAGTCGTTACGGATTCTCCCTCGGAAATCATAAATCCAAAGAACGCTTCCTTCCGTATGCTTCCCTGGCCGTGGTGTTTTATCCCAGCAATAGGAAAGTAAACTACTGTGCATTAATATGTAAGATTCTGATAACTGTGGGTCCTTTCACGTGTTTGCTCCCTTTTCTTCTCGTGTGCACCGGACAGAGCGGTGTCAGGTGCCTGGCGGACTCTGTGTCCTTTATTCCTTAGGCTGCCCCTTCCCTTTATGCAACGCTTTGAAAACCTGCGGACCCTGGTTAACTCTCCCGTAGATTGGTGGGTAGAGCATTTGCTTTTTGATTTGTCTGTTACCCCGTGACCCGCTTGAACGTGAGTGGAAGTGCTCTGTGTCACCTCATGGCAAAAGTCTTGAAGGCAGTGTGAACGCAGTCTTCTGTGCTCTATCTGCTGTGGGGCCCACTGAGGGGAGAGGCAGGAGCCTGTGTCTATGAGGACGCTGGAACAGAGCCCCCTGCTGGCCTGAAAGGGCAATTACAAGGAGCAAAATGGGCCGGCCTGCCTGCCTCCCTCCCTCCTTCCCTCCCTCTCTTCCATCCTTCCTCCCTTCTCTCTCTCTCTCTCTCTTTCTTTCTTTTTCCTTCTCTCTCTCCCTCCCTCCACCCTCCCTCCCTTCTTTTAACATTTTAAGGGGTGTCTTGTAAAGGGTCATTACCTACTGGAACATGTGCTTGCTGCGTTTCTTCAGGTTCAGGTAGCTCTCATGTTTCGTTTTTCTAAGTTCTTGGAGGTCAAACTGAAACATAAAGAGGTAACTGCATGAATCAGATGGTAACATTGTTCATTCATGGTAGAAATCAGATGGTAACATTGTTCATTCATGGTAGGGGCCCCGTTTGTTACAACCTAGGAAAAGACGCAGCACCCACCCCCTCAGCTGTGGTTTGAATGTGCCCCCTAAAAGTTCGTGTCTGAGAAACGAAGTCCCTGTTGTAGTTGGAATGTAAGCGGCCTCCGGAGAACGCTCAGTCTCCAGCTAGTGGTGCATTTTGAGAGGTTATGGGTGGCATTGTGGCAGCAGAAGTGGGTCACGTCACTGGGAGCAGGCCCTGAAGGTGCTGTCTTCTGGGGTTCCCAACCAAGCTGTCTGACACTTCTTACTCTGTAACGATGTGAGCCAGTGTCTTAAGAGAGGCTCGAGGTAGCAAGATGACTCTGTCTTGTCATGCGATGCCCTCGGCCATGTTATGAAGCAATAGGAAGACACTCTTGGATTGTCAGCTTCCGGAAACGAGAAGAAATGAATCTAGATTAAAAAATAGGTTCCACATTAGGCCATCGTGTACTGCAGCAATGGGCTGAAACACCCTTTCTGCCGAACTGCAGAATAATATCTCACTGCAGATTATTTGAACAGTGAGATATTACAAAAAAGGGTGTGCAGTTTGCTGGGTTTCTTCCCTCTCCACAGCAAGTTTTAATGTCCCAGGAAGAGGCTTCTCTGGCATCCTAATGGGTCCGAGAGTCAAAAGCTACATTCTTAATACTTACGCAGTGGAAGACAGAAACAAACTCTTGTTATGTAAGTCCCTGAGCATTTAGGGACCATTTATCATTGCAGCTTAGTGTAACCTACCCCAGCAGATACATAACACAACTCCAAGTCCACATTATTTCAAAGCCCCAAATAAACCCCAGAAGCAAATATCACTATTGAAGGAGAAAACGCATCTTTAGACCTTTGCATCATCCAGACTCCTCTCCCTATAGTGGATGGAATATGTTAGCCCATCTCTCTCTTGCTCAGTCATTTTTATCAAGACTGATTAGCCTCAAGAACTCTGCTGATGCATGCCCCGCTGCCTGTCTTAGAGGTTGGAACTAACAGGAGCAGTGTCCTCTTTTTGCTTCCCACAATCCACTGCTAAGGATGCGTGCCGCTCTTCAGGGTTTGATTTCCTAGGCAGGTGCCTGTACTCTGCTCCCTGTAGTCAGCGCGCTTAGACCTGGGAGGAAGGAGCAGGAATCCTGGGAGGAAGGAGCAGGGAGCCTGGGAGGAAGGAGCAGGAATCCTGGGAGGAAGGAGCAGGAAGCCAGAGAACACCTTTAAGTACCAGCGGTTCTCCTGCAGCTTCCTAGAGGCACCGTTGTGGGTGAACTGTCAGCAATGCATTGGCTACAGTCTATAGACGCGTGAATTTAGGAATAAATCCTATAGGGAAGGAGGGACGAGTGGTTTCATCTTCCGAAAGCCCCTCAAGCCTTGTCTCTACAGGAGAGTTCAAACTTCCCCTCTGAAGTTTCTATTTTTTTCCCATTAATTAACTAGACAGATTCACAGGAGAAATAAAAACTAGTATATGCACAGTGTGTTAGCTAGTTTTCTGCCACCTTGACACAAGCTAGAGTCATCAGAGAGGAGGGAGCCTCAGCTGAGAATAATACTCCATAAGACCGGGCTGTAAGGCATTTTCTTAATTAGTGATCAATGGGGGAGGGCCCAGCCCACTGTGAGTGGTGTCACCCCTGGGCTGCTGGTCCTCGGTTCTATAAAAAAGCAGGCTGAGCAACCATGAGGAACAAGCCAGTAAGCAGCACCCCTCCGTGACCTCTGCATCAGCTTCTGCCTCTGGTTGCCTGACTTCTTACAGTGATGGACTATGATGTGGAAGTGTAATAATAAATAAACTGAAAAATAAATAAGCTGAATAAACCCTTTCCTTCCCAACCTGCTTTTAGTCATGGTGTTTCTTCAGAGCTAAAGAAACCCTGCCCAGGACACACAGGAACCATTTAAAACACAAAAACCCTGCCCAGGACACACAGGAACCATTTAAAACACAAAAACCCTGCCCAGGACACACAGGAACCATTTAAAACACAAAACTCAAAAGGGAGACCAGATGGATGAAGCCTAAATACCCTCTTACTAGGAGACATAGCCCTTTGGGGTCACATAACAGATATCCTGTATATCAGATATCATATTACAATTCATAGCAGTAACAGAATTACAGTTACGAAGTAGCAAGGAAAATAATTTTATGGTTGGGAGGGTAAAACATGAGGAACTGTATTGAAGGGTCGCAGCATTAGGAAGGTGGAGAAGCACTGCTCTAGAGAGATGGGAAATGATTTGAGGGTGAATGAGCCTGGAGACCATACAATGGCCGAAGGGAAAAGTCCCTTGGGCTCCGGTGTCATGTTGGATTTTCAATCTCTTCTCCAGTGAAATGAATCTAATCTTCCCCCATTAATGAAATTTCAGCTGGAAGATTGAAACAGCAATCGGGTTCTCTTGAGTGTGTCTGGTCTTTAGACAGATAAGAGAACCCAGGGGAAGTCTTCCTCTGCCTCTGCTCCTCCCTGGACCCTTCCTCCGATGTCCATGTTGTTCCTCCTTTGGAATGTTGCTTCCTGAGACACTGCAATCTAACAGCATTTAATCTGTCCATCAGCTTTCACCTCAATGTGTCCCAAAGCAAAGCAGTGTCCTGACTGCAGCCCCTATCCCTATCCATGTCATCTCCAGCAGCCAGGCCTTGGCAGAAACTCAATGTTGTCCTCAGGAAGAAGTAATCGGAAAACAACACAAAGAATTAAACACTAGGTCAAGACCCTTTGCAGATCTCATCCAAACTAGTTTTCTTTTCAAATTAAAAAGAGGCTTCGTTTGAGAAATCCATGAGGGAGATGAAAAACAATGAAATTACAAAGCCTCACACAGAGTCAACACACAGTGCCCCTCCACCTCGCCATCAGCAGCCGCACCACACTGTGAGCAGGCAGACACGGCCACACTGGAGCATGCGCCCAGCTAATTATTAACATGATGCATTGCACCCCTGCAGTTCTGCCACCAGCCAAGCAACTTTCAGCAAGGACAGGGAGGGAGCAGTGTAGACGACCACAACATGCAGTACTTTTAGAGATCCTATTTTCTGTAGAATTTCACAGCTGGATAATTCTCATAAGCAAAACTACTGAGCCTTGAATGCCCAAACTGAATAGAATTTTCAGAAGTTGAAATTGTGAGCATTTAAAGTATATTTCTATTGTTCTCCCTGCCCTGACCTACACATGTAACTGGGCTTTTGGTTTGTTTGGGGAAAGACTTGCAAGTGTACAAATGAATGACTGTAATGTTCAAATATGTTATTTAAAAAACTGCATCTCTCTATTTTAACCTTAGAACCTTCGATTCTCTATTAGAACCTCTATTTTAACCTCTATTATAACCTTAGATTGTGGACAGAGTTGTAATTCATTTGTGCCCTTGTGAGTCAAACTGAGACTAAAAGACGAAACACTTAACTGGTGAGCAAGGAGAGATTAATATCATTCACTTGACTTTGAAACTTTATTTCCTCAGATGAGGCAGCCCAGAGCACCAATTCCTGAGCCCCCCACTGAGAAAATGCTGTGGAATAATCCTGTACACTGTGAAATGTGTTGCTCTCATTGTTAATAAAAAGCTGATTGGCTGATAGCTGGGCAGGAAGAGATTGGGCAAGACAGGCCAACCCAGAGAGAATGCTGGGAAGAGGAAGGGCGGAGTCAGAGGAGTTGCCAGCCAGATGCTGAAGGAGCAGGAAATGAACATGCCATGCTAATAAAGGTACTGCCATGTGGCAGTGCATAAATAAGAAATATGAGTTAATTTAAAATTTAAGAGCTATTTAGTAATAAGCCTGAGCTACCAGCTGAGCATTTGTAATTAATGTTAAGCATCTGTGTCAGTTATTTGGGAACTGGCAGTCGGGACAGAAACTTCCACCAACAAGAAAATCATAGGCCTTGAAGCTATATATATGCTTTAAATCCCTATTTCTAAGGTTGTATAAGCCAGTTTTACAGGTATATGAAAGCATGTTCTGGAGTGGCGGAGATGGCTCTGTAGTTAAGCACACTGGCTGCTCTTCCAGAGGGCCTGGGTTTGAGTCCCAGCATCCACATGGCAGCTTATAACCATCTCTAAGTCCAGTTTCAGGGGATCTGATGCCCTCTTCTGGCCTCCTTGAACACTGCAGTCACATGGTACACATACATGCTAGTACACACAAAAATAATACTAGTACACACAAAAAATACCTTTAAAAGCATTGTGTGTTAGGTACAGTCAGATACAAAGGCAAATTAGCGTATTGAAAACAGGAATACCACAGTGTGTGAGAGATGTAAACGGAGACAGAACCTTTTGTCCTGACCGCCCAGTCCCAAATAAATACATAAAAGCTTATATTAACTACAGAATGCTTGGCCGATGGCTCAGGTTTATTATTAACCAGCTAACATATTAATTATTAATCTATGTATTGTCACATGGTCCGTGGCTTTACCGGTTCTCTGGCATCTTGTTTCTTGGGTGGCTCATCACATCTCTCTCAACTCTGTTCTTCTTCCTCCGAGTCCTCAGTTTGATTGCTCTGCCTAACCTTATCCTGCCTTGCCATAGGCCAAAACAGCTTTATTATCAACCAATGAGAGCAACACATATTCACAGTGTACAGAAGGATTATCTCACAGAAGAGAGATGCCATAGACATGGCAGGGATAGAGGCAGAGTGAGTGCACCCAGCACCAAGCAGAAAAAAAATATCAGAATGTAGCTTGAGTTTTCCTGCCTGGCCCACGGTCAGGACAAATCTCTTTCACCTGCCAGTCCCACAGCCGCTCAGACCCAACCAAGTAAACACAGAGACTTATATTGCTTACAAACTGTATGGCCGTGGCAGGCTTCTTGCTAACTGTCCTTATAGCTTAAATTAATCCATTTCCATAAATCTATACCTTGCCACATGGCTCATGGCTTACCAGCATCTTCACATGCTGCTTGTCCTGGCGGTGGCTGGCAGAGACTCCCTCCGCCTTCCTGTTCTTTTAATTCTCTCTGTTAGTCCCACCTATACTTCCTGCCTAGCCACTGGCCAATCAGTGTTTTATTAGCAACACATTTGCCATACAGAACATCCCACAGCACCAGAACTCTTTACACTGTTTACCTCACATTCTTTTTCTATCTGCGTGCTTATATATGTAGACAATTAATATAACATACTCATGATGTATAGCTAGATGTAAGTGATATTGTCCATATCCAACAGTCTAGAGCAGCGGTTCTCAACCATCCTAAGGCTGTGACCCTTAAATATAGTTTCTTATGTTGTGGTGTTGAAAAATTGTTTTTGCTGCTACTTCATAAATGTAATTTTGCTACTGTTATGAATCATAATGGAAATATCCGTGTTTTCCAGTGGTTTTAGGTGACCCCCGTGAAAGGGTTATTTGATCCCCAAAGGGATCACAACCCACCTTTTGAGAACCACTGGTCTATAGAGTATTGCTGAAGGGTTATTAGAAACAGCAACATAGTGGCTCCCCCTACTGGTGGGAATATCAATTACCTGAGCTCAACAGTTCAACATATTAAGGAGAAAATTCCAGAAAAAACAATTAATGCTACATTGCATATCATTCTGAGTATATGTTCTGTCCCACCTGGACATGAAGCATCCTTTTGTGCAACATATGCACACAATATAGGCTACTGCTCTGATAATCAGTCAGTAGCCATCCCTGTGACATCATTGCAGGGCTTATGTCCAACTAAAACATGTTTAACTGTAAAATGTCTCCAAAGTCTCACACCACAGTAGTGATGCTCACAGTTTTCTTTCCCTTTTCCTATTGTTCCCCCTGTCTCTTTCTTTGAGATGGTGTTTTACCATGTAGACCAGACTGACCTTGAACTTGGCATACAGCCCAAGGTGGCCTCAAACTTATGCTTTTCCCTACTTCAGCCTCAAGTACTGGGGTCATAGGCATATGCAATCATACCCAGCACACTAGTGATTTTTAACATTATATCATTATACTCATTCTGTGTTATGTTAGTTATGTTAATCTCTTTATTCCATTGTCCCCATATATAATAAAATAAATGGAAAACATACTACATGGGGGGTGGTATTACTCAGGGTTTTAGGTACCTCTTGCGGGGGACTTTGGACTGTATCCCCCATGGATAAAGGACTACATGGCAAAGAACTTAAACAACTTTATGAATAAGCAACGTTTGATCTGGATCTTATAGGAAGCCCAGAACTTTGCCAAGACAAAGAATAGGGAAATGGAAATAATAAAAATGAAAACCCTGACACTATTTTCTCCCGTGGGTAAAAGAGAATGACACTTGTGTGGCCAGAGAGTCCTGAATCCCTGGTGGGGCATGCGAGGGATAAAAGAGGCAGAGCAGAACAGGGTGAAGAATTGCCACACACACACACACACACACACACACACACACACACAATTCATTGTGCCACAGGATGTCCCTGAAGAAGGGAACCACAGGAGAACATGATGGGTTGGTCGCTTATTGTACCCCTCCACTGCCCTTTGTGAGAGGAGTTCTTCTGTCTTACAGCAAGAAAAAAAAAAGAATTAACAGTAAGACAGCCCTCATGTTTTTAAAAGATTTTTTGTATTTGTTGTTGTTGTTTTTATTTTTTCAAGACAGCGTTTCTCTGTGTAGCCTTGGTGCTGTGGGATGTCTTTCTGGATGCCGTGAATATGTGTTGCTCTGATTGGTTGATAAATAAAGCTGCACTGGCCTATGGCAAGGCAGCTTAGAGGCAGGTGGGAAGTCCAAGCAGATAGACAGAGAGAAGAAAGGAGAGGAGGGACAGACGCCAGTTGCTGTTAAAGGAGCAGGGAGATGCCAACAGATCGGTAATGCCACGGCCATGTGGCACCTTATAGATGAATAGAAGTGGGTTAAGTTATAAGAGCTAGCTAGCAAGAAGGCTGCCATAGGCCATATAATTGATAATGAATACAAGTCTCTGAATGATTATTTTGTAAGTGGCTGCAGGATCGCGGGACTGGGCAGGACCAGAGAAACCTTCCGGCTACACCTTGGCTATCATAGAACTAGCTCTATAGACCAGGCTTGGCCTCAAACTCACAGAGATCCATCTGCCTCTGCCTCCGGAGTGCTGGGATTAAAGGTGTGTACCACGCCCGGCTACTTTAAAATTTTATACATATGGGGTATTTTGCCTGCATGTGTGTGCACCATGGGCATGCAGTGCCTGAGGAGGCCAGAAGAGGGCATCAGATCCCCTGGAACCGGAGTTACAGATGACTTTGAGTTACCACATGGGTGCTGGGAACTGAACCCAGGTCCTCTGCAAGAGCAGCCCGTGCTCTTACTGCTGACTGAGCCCTCTCTCCAGCCCCAAGTCCTCACAATTTGAAATAAATGGTTTGTAAATAGTCTTCCCGTATCTGCTATCAAATCTTTATTGTCGCTTGGCACAGTATTAATTTCAGACATATTATTAGATAGGCTTTGAATTTGCTTTCCGTCCTACTCCAGGTGATTTTACTCCAGTTACCAGACACCTGCCCACAACTAAGCAAGCTGTCAAATCAAATGCTCCATTGAACAATATTGCACTTCCCGTGATTAGCGACCTTTCTGGATTGGTCCTGGACAGAGGTGGTGAACAATAGAAATCACTAGCTGCTTTATGGAGAAAAGAAAACGAAAGCTATTTACCCAGTTCAGAAAATCTGGGGCAGTAGACCCGGGGTTTGGCCAGCAATCAAGACTGGAGCGCAGAAAGCTAAGAATAAACTACAAATTACTGTAGGGATGGATCGGGGGATCTTCTGCCAGCCCTTCAGGTTGGAGCACACGTGGTTGGAAGCACCTGATGCAGCTGTCATCGCTCGGGGTGGGGGTGGGGTGGGGGGGTGGGGGTGTGGGGGGGGTGGGGGGGTGTGGTGGGGGGTGTACCTTGCACCGTCCTTTGCTTCTGACTCAGAACCAGAGCACCTGTGCTGATTGGCCAAGTCTCTGCCCCTGCTTCTTGGCTGCACGTGGGACTAGGAAAGTCATCGGCTCCCCGCTAACAACATGAGGAATTTTCTAAAGCAGGAAGGGGGCTCGGATACTGCAGTGTCCAAGGAGAAAGCTAAATCGCCCCTCCGAGCCAATCCCGCTCTGTTTCCACGATACTGCGGGGCGTGGCTCCCCCCACCACTGCGATTGCTTTGCCCCCGGCTTCTTTTTCTTGCTAGAACAGGACTTTGTGACGGCCACAGAATGGTGCTCAGGCTGTGTTCCTCATTCCTAGCACAGCGCTCCTAAAATCCTTGGAAACTCTGGAGTGATACTGGTTTTGAGAGCCCGTCTGGTTCTAACGAGGCCGTTCTTGGTGGGCCCCTGAGTAGCTTCAGGATGAGGGCAGATAAACCACAAAGACCAAGGCTCGGTGAAACGCTCAGGCCTTGCAGCCTGGCCCCCACATTCTCTGATGAGGGGAAGAGGAGGAAAGATTCAGTTAACCATCAGTGGCCAATTATTTAATCAGCTCTGCCTAAGGAGTGACTGAGGGACGGGATTTGGAGAGCGCTCGCGTTGGCAAACACGTCCACGTGCCGTGTGGGAAGTTGCTGGGATCGAGATGGAGTTGCTGTGTCAACATTTATTAAATAAATAAAGCCAATAAATGTTTAAAGGAGGCCTTTTATGCGTGGTTGCCTGATAGTTACTGTCACAACAGACCGCCAGCAACACGGACCGCCGAGCATAAAAGCCACAGCAGCCTTGTACACGAAAGACCTCTGAGAGTGCTTGTCAACCACCTGCCTGTTCAACCCGGGCGGGGCTGACATCAGTCTTGTACGAACTACTGTGACGGGAGCTTGTCTCAAAACACATTGTATAGGTGTGATGCTGGTGGTGTGGTGGCAGGTACAGCCACCTTCCAAAGGACATGTATCATCCTGATTTTCCTCTCTCAAGACTCCCCTTGTCTCCAGGTCTTTGAACACACCCGTAGTTCACTGCAGCATCTATATTCTTGTTGAAATGCCCTGTTCTTCCTGCTGCAGGGCTGTTAATAAAGAAATCTAGATAAATAAATTTATTTTGCTTCAGTTCTAATTTCTTTGTGTTTTTCTTGATTGGCAGCTGGGAGGACATCACACGCTGCCTCCATGGGGACGTTGTTTCTCAGCCTGGGATTCCGTTGGACCCCATTCCGTGCACTGCTTCCCCTGGTGGTTGATGGTAAAACAATAAGCATAAATCGAAGTGCCTGCCTGGGTCCCCTGAGTCATTCTAGCAAATTATCGAACCAGAGGAGAGGGCCATGGGAACCCTCAAATTCTAACCACGGTTAGAATTGCAGGTGACCTGGGTTTAGGAACGACATTAATGTAGGACTGAGCTATTCAATCTGTGGGCTCTGATGTTAACTCCAGGTAGTTGATGTCAGGATCACTTTGAACAGTTAAATACCCAGCTAGTGCCAGAGACTTAGAGAAACGATGTTGGAATAGCTATCAAATGTTTGCAGTGAAGAGAAAAACAAAACAAAACCCATCACCCCCTATGTGCTTCCAACTCTTTTTTTTTCCTATCTGGCATTCTGTCTTTCCCTAACTCCTCTTCCTCCACCTCCCCCCTTAAAATAATTGTTTATTTTTATTTATGTGTATGTATTAGTTTATGTGCGCCGCTTGCATGCAGGTACCAGCAGAGGCCAGAAGGGGGCACCAGATTCCCTGGGGCAGGAGTTACAGGCAGTCGTGAGCCCCCTGACTGGGTGCCAGGATCTGAACGCAGGTCCTCTAGAAGAGCAGCAAATGCCCTCAACTGCTGTGCCGTCCCCCCAGCCCTGCACCATTCTCTTTTTATTTCTACTGTCTGCCATAGTTTCTTTCCCTGTTCTTTCTCGGGTGTTGCAAACCTGTGATCCATTTACTCTTCTGCATGCCACAGTCCTATGTTACCCCAATTCCTAAACACTTATACCAAGATGGCTCATCCCAAATGCATCTGTCCAACACAGAAAGGCAGCCTGTTTTAAGTCCATGAGCCCCCTCCCTTACATATATAATCCTGTGACTTGGCCAATCAGAGGCCAAGCTTCAGAAACACTCTTGGCTCTTCCTGGTTAATCCTTCATGATATCGTTGCTCTTTGCCTCAAATGTGTTTCTCTGCTTCTGTATGCACGCCTCTAGTTCAGCTCCTTGTTGGCTTATGCAGCTTCTCAGGCCATTGCAATGGCCATAGCCCAGGCTCACAGTCATCTGACTAGACCTTTCCCGGGTGTGTTCTGCACTCTGCCTCAGAGTCGTCATGAGGGGCTGCTTTGATTAGCGTGATGCCATCAGAACACTCTGCGTCAGTCGGTGTTCTGTCACTGTAACAAACGCCCAGACGATCAACTGAGAGGAAAGCCTTACTTTGGTTCACACGTTGGAAATTACAATCCACATTCCACGGGCCTCACTGCTCTGTGCTGAGGCCACACACGATGATCTCTGCGCACGGTGGAGCAAAACCACTTATCTCATGGACAAGATGCAAAAGAGGAAACATCAGGGTTCTCCGGTTCCCTTGGAGAGCACACCCCCAGTGATCTAACCTTCTTCCAGTAGGCTTGCCCTCCCAAGGGTTCCACCACATCTCAATGGTGCCACGGTCTGGGGATCAGACCTTGAACACTCGGGCCCTTGGGGGACATTCCAGATCCAAATGACTGTGATATGGGAGGTGGCACGATTTTGTGAGCCTGCGTGCAAGGCCTCAGTTTCCCTGCTTGTGCCTACTATGCCAAATACTTAAGCAAAAGGTGATTGATTGTTTTGTGTGCACTATAGATGGGAATGTGCTGATTCCAGTCCTTTGGGAGGTCTTTAAATCCTGCACCCGGGCTCCCTCCCTGGCAGTCTCGTCTTGTCTATGATCACACCCCTGTTTCGGCATTTCTCTTTGTTTCTGTCTTAACATTTCTATATTTATGTATGTATGTATGTATGTATGTATGTATGTACTTACATATGCATGTGTGTGCGGACAGCAGACACACTGTGGAATTTGGTTTTCTCCTTCCGCCACGTGGGTTCTGGGGAGCAATCTCAGATAGTCAAGCTTGGTGGCAAGTACCATTGCCCCCCAAGCCATCTCACCAGACCAGCTTTTCATTTTTGTCCCCCCACACCCTTCATTAAACCGTGGTGGCTTTCCTAAACAGATATTTAACATGTACCCCAGTATTTAGGTTTTCCTTTTTCCCTTATCCTATGTCCTTCCAAAGACAGATATTAGTGCACAAAGCAGGCAAACACAGACTAGGACAGACCTACTCCCATTTGAGACCTAAAACACAACAATTTGATTTAAGCAAGATGCTTCCAACATCTGCTTGACTTAATGCTTAGAAAATGCTATTTCTGAAAATGATGTTTTTGTTTGTGTAAGACCATTATGCCACAGCTATTTTATTGTTATTGAAGTTGAGAAATTATGTAGAAAATACATTTTTAGACGGAGGAAAGAAAAGACATAAAGCAAGCTTTGGCTTGAGCTTTTCAATTAAAATAAATGATGGCTGTATCTCTCAGCCTAACGTTTCTGTTGCGGGTGAACAAGCGGCTGTCAGGTCCTCGTGGCCGCCGTCTCTGTGGGCCTGGTTGCTTGTGTACTGTCTCTCTGGCTGGGCTGCGGGACACCCCAGGCGTGCTGAGGTTTTCCCACCCCCATGGCAGTACTAGTCTGAGTACTAACTGTGCTCTCCTGGCATGACTGATTGCAGCCACACAGTCCCAGTCACAAGCGAACAAATCTCTCTTCCTTCACTGCCGTTAATGCCTCTTCTTTCCTCTCCGGCAGTCCAGATGCTCCCCACATGTTATGACCTCTATTCTAATCCCACTCTCTCCCCAAAACTATGCCGGAAGGTCTGGAGGCCTCTTTCTCCTATGAACCCATAAAAGCTGCTCAAGTCACCTGGCTTTCTAGTCCTGCTCTGCTGACAGTCATCTGTGTGGTTACCGGGTAAGTAGTTCAGAAACAAAGTGGCATTCTCTGCCATTCTGTCTGAAGTGTTTTCGAGTTCCTGAAGGCTGCATTCCCAATCTTGTTTTATGCCCTAAGATTTATTTAGCATGGTATCTTTTCAGAGAGAAAATACTTTTAAGTTGTGCTATTAGAATTTTGATCTTGATTAGTGTATTTTGGTTTGGGTGCCAGGGATAGTATCCAGGGCCTTACACATGGTCGCCAGGCCAGTGCTATCCTGATGAACTGCAACCCCAGCCCCTGGACATGAAATGTAGCCCAAAGGCCCAGGTGTGAAAGCTTTAGCTCCCAGGTTGGTGCTCCTGGAAGGAGGTAGAGCCTTTAAGAGGCAGAAGGAAGTTAGGTCATTGGTGGCACACTCTTGAAGGAGGTTGTAAGACCACCCCCAGTCAGTCTGTAAGTCAGTCTGTCTGTCTGTCTATCTCTCTCCTGCCATGACTTCATTACGTGTTCTTTCCACATGAAATGGAGCTCAGTGAGTTATGGACTGGCGCCTCAGAAAACTGTGAGCCAAAAGAACCGTTCATCTCTTCCAGTTGATTGCCTCAGGGATCTTACCAGGGTAAAGGAACGCCGACTAATGCGGGTCGGCAGGGAGAGAAGGCAGAGTGTCGTGTTTACCAGTAGCAAGCTCCCCTCTTCGATTCCGGGCTATTGGCAGCTCCCTCTCACCCTTCAAGTCAGTGGAGTCTGAAGTGACCATGACACCCTCACCGGTAGCTTTTGATTGTTGATGCTTGGCTGTTTAGTATTCTCCTCCCATGCCACAGGGATGGTGGGGGACTTAGCTGACATGGCAGCCAGCCTGGTCCCTAACAAGGGGTGATGGTTGGGCTGGAAGGTCACCCCGGCAGCAGACTTAGCACGACCAAGACAGACTCTGTTATGTTAAATCGTGTTATTTGGGGTTGTTCCCTCGGTATAACTTGGTCCGTTTAACTGTCCACTCTTATTTGAAATCTGTAGTGAGTGGGGCTTGAAATGAATGACTGTGAGCCAAAGCAGGCTTGTGGGAGAGCGAGCCCCTCAAATACAGCCTGTCTGAAACTGGATGTGCTGTACCCAGCACAGTGAGGGAGGCAAAGGGCTTAGGGTGGGGTTCAGATCCACGTCATCAGTTTACAAGCTCTGCATCCTGAACTGGCCAGCCCCAAATCAACAGGGGCTTCACCTCACAATCCTCTTTATATTTGGAAAAAATATTGAGGATCCCAAAGAGAGTTTTCTTAAGTGTTCTGTTTCTGGGAATATTTACTATGTTAGACACAAAACTCGGAAATTTAGATACATTCATCAACTCACCTAAAGTTAGACAAATAAATGCGTCATGTAAGTACACTATATTTTTAATGAAAACTATTCTTTCAAGAGGCAAAGTTAGTGAGAAAGTTCATTGACTTAGAGCTTGTAACTCTCTTCAATGTCTGGTTTACTAGAAGGCAGGGGCATTCTCAAAACGGTCTCTTCATTTCAGCTCTTGTGTTATATTATTTTCGATGAGGCAAATGAAGAAAATCCTGCTTCATGCAGATATGCAGCTGAGAGACGTTAAAAATAGTTCATCAGTCCTTTTATATAATGATGAGTATCCTTTGATTTGACATCCAAACTTGAGACAATTGAAAATTTCTGAAGTTTATTACATGTATAGTATGAGACTGTTACTATTTTTTGTTGTTTATCTTACAGTCCATTTATCTATCTTATACTTTAGGTGCAAATCTTTTGATTTTATAGGTCATTTGGAAATTACTATCTCACCAAATGTTGTGAGAAATTACCAATAAGAGAAAAACCTTCCATTTTAGAGGGAAGCTCCTTAAGGGAAGTGAACAACTCAAAGGTTTTAGGAAGTTCCTGAAACTGACCAGATTCGTAGGGCCCTCCACAAGTCCTTATAAGCAGAGGCACTTAGACAGGCTGAGAGCTACCTAGAAAACCCTCAGACAAGCCAGACTGCCTAGAGCTGTGGTTTTCAACCTGTGGGTTTCGATCCTTTTGGGGGTTAAATGACCCTTTCACTGGGATCTCCTAAGATCATACGAAACACAGATATTTATATTATGATTCATAACAATGACAAAGTGACAGTTATGAAGTAGCAACACAAATAATTTAATTGGTTGGGGGTCACCACAATATGAGGAACTGTATTAAAGGGTCACAGCATTAAGAAGGTTGACAATTACTGGCCCAGAGACTCAGATCAGCAGAATTGTCTGAAAAAGGCAGCGACAAGCCAAGCTGTCTGTATGAGCCTCAGGCCACCTGAGCTGCCTGAAAGTGACGTCCCAATTCATGGAGATGCAGTGCACTCCAGGTTTCCGGCTTTCACGACCTGTTATCTGTCCTTGGCTGGGCTTGGTGATGCAGCGTCTTGGAATTGTTTCTGCGCCTGTAAGTAACGCCTCACCCATTCCCTGTAAATAACCCCAATAAAACACATTGGTTCACCAAGTTTGGCTTTGGTGGTATCTGCATTTTAGTCTGCCATGGGTTCCCTATATGGGGTGAGTAGGTGTGTGTTCACACCTCCCTAGGAGCAGAGTCACACAACACTGAAGCACGGTATTTGTTCAGATGTTGATGCTTTTCACAGTGTGATATGAAGAGTTCAGATTTTCTTTTTTTTCTCTTTGTCTCTCTTCCTTCCTTCCTTCCTTCCTTCCTTCCTTCCTTTCTTCCTTCCTTCCTTCCTTCCTTCCTTCCTTTCTTTCTTTCTTTCTTTCTTGACGCAGCCACTGGTCCCATCTTTAAGGATTGAGAAGCTGCTGCATTCTCAGCAGCCGATATACAAATTTCTCAAAAGTCTAATTTTGCATGAAAGTTTGTGTTTTAACACTGGCAACAAATTTTATCAGCTGTCTTCCTTGAAATGCCAGGCTCACTTTGTTTATTTGTTTATTTATTTATTGAGCACATAAACATTTGCCTGGATCCTAAGCCCCAGTAACTGCTGTTTCATGGTCTTTCTCTCAGTCACGTCCAGCTTTCCCAGAATAAGCAGCTGGTTGAGCTTGTCATTCAAGGGGACTCACACGCGCTTCTTCAGGGGCCTCACGTTAGCTATGACATGCAAGGACTTTCATGTTTACCTCTCAACTCATCACACAAACTACTAGGAACAAAATGACGTGTATTCAAGGGTGTAATTCAATAAACCACTGGGTTTCCACTGCTTCAGCAAGGACCTACAGCTCGGCTCCTCACCCCTCTCCTGGTCCAGCCTGCTGTCACTCCTTGGTCATTGCTTTCATTTGTGGCTGCTTCTGTGCCGTTGCCGGGAAAGCCTGTCTGGAACAAGCTAACACGTTAGCATTGCTACAAGAAATAGTTTGCACTTTGCAAGCAGATACTCTGAAGCGGTCTCAGGGATCCCCTTAGGAACT
>CABHPQ010174962.1:36015-47600 GCA_902168405.1 Peromyscus aztecus | reverse complement strand
CACACACACACACACACACACACACACACATAAATGTAAAAAAAAAAGAGTTTTTCTATGCAATACTGGAGTCGGTATGCTTAAGTTGTAGACACCAATTTGGTTGGAGACCAGAAATTATGAATGATGCATATTATAGAAAAAAATTACTTGGATGAAAACATAGTCTAGCACAGCAACACCCTTTTGAATGTTTCTTTGTGTAAGAGTTGAGATTTTTGGCCAGAGAACTTAAAACAGATACATGAGGTCATATCATCTCTCCTAAGAAAATGAAGGGCCTTGCTGTAATAATAGGCCCATGTGATAATAATAAAAAGACTATGGCTATAATTCAGAGAGAATAGCAGAGTTCCAAAACAGAAACACCTGAATAATCCCCTTACTATAAAATCACACAGACACATTCACTAATGCAACATTCTAAGTGCGGGGGCCTAAAGTCTTTGGATTTTGTTCTAAGCATAACGAGGAAGTTAGGGCTGGAGGCTCAGCAAGAACAATTTCTATGTGACAATAACTGTCTTTACTCAGCTATATATTTTGTGTTGATATTATGATCCCACCCCTTGGGGCCGCCCTGCGTCCTGATGTAGAAGCCTCTTCTTAAGGGAAAACTCTGCCCCTTTCTCTCTCTCTCTCTCCTTCTACTCCCACAAGGTATGCATCCCTCTCTCCCTCTCTCCCTCTCCCTCTCTTCCTCTCTCTCTCTCTCTCTCTCTCTCTCTCTCTCTCTCTCTCTCTCTCCTTTCCTATATTCTCTTCATCTCTCTATTATAATAAACCACTTCCACATGGATGTAGTGTCTGGGTTATGAATGTCCATTGGCCGCCATGCCCACATGTGGTGGGTTGCCTGCCAGCCCGCCACTGCATCTGCCCCGCATGCCAGCATGTTTCCCTGCAGGATACCCTCCGCATCCCCGTGTAATAATTTATAACATTTTGACTAGAGTAGAGTGAGCATTCTGAAATTCCAGACCATTCTAAGAACTCTTTTTCTTCCCTAGACTGTATTTTTGTTGAAAAGGGCCACTCGTGGACTGTCAGAGTATGTTGGGTAGGGGTTGCAGAGAAAGTATCTGGGTCTTCAGTCACCATGTAGCATCCACTGAGACCTGTACCATGCTTGATTTCTGAAGTGAGGCTGTAGCAGGCTTTCTTTTGGGCCACCAACCAGCTCCCAAGTTACGACACAGAAACGTATTATTACTTATGAATGCTCGGCCTTATCTTATGCTTGTCCCATCAGCTCTTAAAACTTATTTTAACCTGTTTCTCTTCATCTATGATTTGCCTTGGAGCTTTTTGCCTTTCTTTCATTCTGTATGTCCTACTCTATGTCTGCCTGGCTGGCTGGCTGCCCTGAACGTCTCCCTCTCTTTCTCCCTCGTTCTCTCTTCTCTCATCTTGAACCTAGATTCCTCCTCCTACTTATTCTCTGCCTGCCAGCCCTGCCTATCCCTCTACTGACTACCTATTGGCCATTCAGGTGCTTTAGGCAAGCGCTTTAGGCAGGCAAAGCAACACATCTTTACATCGTTTAAACAAATGCAGCATAAACCAATGTAACACGTCTTTACATAGTTAAAGTGATACTCCACAGCACTAGGGCCTCCTTTATTCCCATACACAAGGACTTTGTATGGTGTCTGTCTCTCCTGGCCCAGCAGAGCAAGCAGCTACAGAACTGTCCGAGGCCCTTCACTGCCTTCCTACAACTCTTGAACACAGGGAAGAAGTAAAGTATTGTGGACTGAGCGAGGAGGAGCAGAACAGGACGGGGCCACCTGGAACAGGATATGATGTCATACTTTCATTTCCTCTCTACTGATAGCTGGGAGTGCAGGGAAATCTGGCTTTGCTGCCTTAGGACACCTCTCCAGGGATCAGAGGCTCCAGTCTCCGTGGTTTTCCACTGTTTTAGTCACAAGGTGATGGCAGGGAGAAGTCACACCTTTGCCCTCTAACTGCATCTTCAACTGTATCTTCTCCTAACATCGGGTGCAGAAAAAACTGATTACAGTGACATTGCTGTCAAAACCACAACGCCTTTCTCTATCTCTACTCTTTCACTGTTCTCATGCAGAACACTGGGGAAAGCGAGGTGGGGGGAAGGGGGGACAGGAGACAGGAGGAGAAGCTTCAACACTACCACATGTTGCCCAGCTGTGTCATGAAAGCCTTGTTGTGGTCATTTGCTTTTTAAATACTTTCTAAATGCTGGTGTATGCTGCGACACATATTCTGATCATGTTATGTGAATTTGGGACATGTATAAAAACCCTTCTAGTCATTGCCATCCCATGGATTTTCTTCCATCTTCTGCAGTAAGAACGGGTATCCAACAAAACCCTAAAAGGCTGGGAAAACAGTGCCTGTGAGCTGCAAGCAGAGACTGCCACTTTGGCTGAATGAAGCAGGGAAGTTCACGTAAGAGCTCTGGAGAGGCCAGGAAGCGTGGAAGGCTACGAAGTCAAGAAGATGCTCTAAGATCTATGGAGCCCAAGACAGCAAAAGAGCTCTTCTCCTGACCACTGGGTACCATAGCTGGCCCACTAAAGCCAGAGTGCATCTAACCAGACATGAGGTTTAGAGGAATCCATACAAGGGGCAGCCAAAGCAGAAAGCCCAGAATCCAGCAAGAATATGTCATGAGGCAATCACAGTATATTCACAACAAATACTATCCTCACTGTAAGTCCACTTGGCCCCTCTCTATATTGACACATTCTTGGCTGTCAGAAGATTAGTCAGAGCTGAAATATTAGGCTGAATTACACAAAAGTTTTATTGTCTTAAGTCAAACTACTTGAACATTGGCAAAGTCCTATGGCTTAACCATACTAGGGTGGGCTAATGTACTCAACTCTTAAGGTTTGACCCACGGGATTCCGGCATAATTTGAAGATTGGGTTCTCAGTCTTTACATCGTAAAGAATTATCACTGAGAAGAATTATCGCCCAGGGAACAGATCCAGCAGAAAGATGTAGACACACAAAGCCACTTGCTGATTTTATGTGCTGAGCACATACCCCAGGCACATAGATGCAGTATCTCCTAAGGCACATGCCCAATACACAGGACTCCTGGTACTGTGAACTACCAGGAACTGCAGTGGACAGAAAGGACTCTAGCTAACAGAATCCACACACAGGCAGGAGGCATCTGAGCTACACTTGCTAGCTGCATTAGATCTTTACATATTACTTTATTTGATAGAATAATCAAGTGCATCTAAAGAAACATTTTTAAATTTACTGGTTTTAGTTACATCTGATTTTGACATAACTTCCCTCATAACTCTCTAGGCCTAAAATCTTTGATGACATAGTACTCTTAAATATTTGTCACAGAACATATTTAATTTTCATTAGTGTTTTCTCTGTACAGTATATTTTCTAGGTGTATAGAAAGAGGGTAAAGAAATGTCTTCTTTCTGAGGGGTATTGATTTTGTTCCTAATAGCAGCATAATCTATTGCTTAGCCTGAGTACTGGGTAGTGATTATGCATATATCACTTTTAAGATAAAAGTTTCCACTATGTGAAAATTACATGTCATTTTCCATCTGTGTTAACTTTTACTCTGGAGGGGAACTCATGAATAATGAAAGAGGCTGTCAGTTCTTCCTAAGTAACACAGAAATTCCTTCAAGCACTAAATTGAAAATCACACAACAAATACATCAGGCATCCTTCAGACATCAACTCTGTGTGCTTCCTAAATAATATAATTTATCTCGGAGATAAAGGTGAAAAGAGTCACCTGAAGAACAATTCATATGAAATATGTTTTATGGGCCGGTAAGATGCCTCAGTGGACCTGAAGGCATTTGCACCCAGTGTTGACAACTGGAGTTCAAGCCCTGGGAGCCACATGGTGGAAGGCGGGAACAGACTCCTGCAGGTTTTCCTCTCTGTGCACACGCACACACACAAATGCAATCAAATGTTAAATATATTTTTAAAATACTAGAAGCCCTTGCTGAACATTAAAACAATTTAATAAACAACACTTCGATGAACCTAATAAAAACAGCTTTATCTTTTTTTTAGATTTTACATATTTATCTTTATATGCATTTTACTATAATAAAGTGTTTAAAATTGTGGCAGTAATAAATTCATACTTAAAAATAAAGAAGTCACTAAACATTGTTTCCAAGGAAACTATTAAACTGATTTTAACAGAGTCCTATATTTTTAATTGCATACTCTTTTTTTTTTGGCAAACCACATATTTCCCTTTCTTCTTTTTTTAACATTTATATGACAACACTGTAACTGAGACCTAAGGAATTAGGGTCCCTGACAGAAATACCATGCTAAGAATGAAAGCAGCCCAGCCCCAAAGCCCAAGCATCAGGAAAATGACTTCTCTCCCAGGGGAAGCGTATCTCCCAGCAGTCCCAGACTGGCACACCGGCACCAGCACACACCTCCTAGCTTTCCCTTCACCTTTTCTATGCTTCGTAACACTTCTATGAGGGGGCAGATCAGATGAAGAACTTTCTCTCCACGATTTGGTGCAAAGGTGTAAATACACTCATTTTTATACACATGTGCTGATTAAGTATGTGCATATGTGTGTAGGTACACATACAGGAATGTGTATATATGCAAACATATATACATGTCTTTTCCTCTTAATCTAAGCTTGTGTGGGGGCCCAGAGCCAAGCGTTACAGCCAAGGGTCAGAAAAAAAAAAAAAAAAAAAAAAAAAAAAGAACATCGCATAGGCCATTATCTGATGGTGTCTGTTTTATGCTCGGATCTTGCTGCGTTTGCTACCATGACTCTATAGCATATTTTAAGAACAGTATTGCAATACCACAACCAGTGTTGTTTCTGCTTAGGATTGCTTTGACTATTGGGGATGTCTTTTGTGCTTTTGTGAATTTCAGGCTTTTTTTCCTAGTTCTGTGAAGAATGTCACTGGAATTTCGCTGAGAACTGTGTTGAATCTACAGGTAAGCTTTGGTTTTTAAAAAGCCATTTTTGCAATATTAATTTTGCTGATTCATGAGCATAAGAAGTTTTTGAATCTTCTAATGTCTTCACTCCTTGGCTAGGCTTATTCCTAGGTTGGGTGTTGGAGTTTTTTTCATTGTTTTGTGAAAAGCTATTATGAACGTGGTTTTGTTTTTTTTTTCTGATTCTTTCTCTGCAAGTTCATCATTAGATTATTTCTAAAAAGTTTTTAATCACCGGGCGGTGGTGGCACACGCCTTTAATCCCAGCACTTGGGAGGCAGAGCCAGGAGCATCTCTGTGAGTTCGAGGCCAGCCTGGTCTACAGAGTGAGATCCAGGACAGGCACCAAAAATGACACAGAGAAACCCTGTCTCGGGGAAAAAAAAAAAGTTTCTGATCCTTTTTTTATTTGGAGAAGGGAACTGTTGCTGCTGTTGAGACCAAGTATTATGTAGATCAGGCTGGCCTGGAACTCTTGCAGGAGGATCATGGAGTACTGTCATTACAGGAACATGCCACCAGGCCTTGCTAAAACCACTGATTTCTGTATGTTGATCTGGACCTTCAACATTGCTGAAAGTAGTTTTCTAATCTCATTTCTCAGCGGCACCTGGATTCTTTGGGCTGTAGGTTTATGTCATTTACAAGTAGAAATATTTTGATTTCCTCATTATTTCTCGCTTGTATTCTTTCTATTTTGCTGTCTTGTTTCTTCAGGTAAGACCTCCAGACTATATCAAATAGATCAAAGTTGGCACCTCTGTCTCGTTTCTGATGTTAGAGAAAATGCTTTCAGATTTCCTCCGCGTGGTATAATGGCTGCTATAGGCCGGTTGTATACAGTCCTTACTATGTTGAGGCATATTTGTTCCATCTCAAGGCTTCTATCATTCTGGGATGGCACCTTTTCTGAATCCATTAGGATGAACATGCGATCTCTGGCCTTAAGCCTACTAATGTACTATATTATATTTGTTTATTTGCTTCCATTGAACCACCTTGCATCCCCATAAAGAAACCAATTTGTTCATGGTATATGATCTTCTTAATGCATCTCGAATTCAGTTTGCAAGTGTGTGATGGATAATTTCTAGTCCATCAGATCAACTGGTCTATAAAGTTTCCTTTTTTGCTGTGTCTCTATCTGGGTTTGATACCAGATAATAATGCTGGCTTCAGAGAATGAGTTTAGTAGTTTTTCTTTGGAGGAAATAAACTACAAGCAATAAAGATTTAAGATGACTAAGGATATTATTTTCCATTATATTTTAGAGGGATGGCTCAGCGGGTAAGAGCACAGGCGGCTCTTCCAGAGGACCCGGGTCAAATTACTACTATCCACACAGCAGCCAACAACCACCGATCGCTCCAGTTTGAGGGGGTTGGATGCCCTCTTCTGGCCTCTGCAGGCACCAGGCACACACACGCTACACAGACATACATGCAGGCAAAACACCTATACACATTAAAAAAAAAAATTTGTTTGGTTAGTTTTTTTGTTTGTTTTTGTTTTCCATGACAGAATTTCTCTGTGTAATCCTGGCTGGCCTGGAACTCATTCTGTTGACCAGGCTGGCCTGGAACTCACAGAGATCCATCTGCCTCTGCCTTCCGAGTGCTGGGTGTGAAAGTGTGCACCACCACTGCCCAGCTAAAATTAAAATTATTTCTAATGTCACACTAAAAAAAACTAGAGTTTGTAATTTGCATAAAGGGACTGCACTTGTAAATGAGTTATAAAAGAGCCATCACCTAGTGCAGTGACAGTTTTATACAGACGTCTCTCTGTTTCACTGCAAAGGACACTCCAACTCAAAGATCATTTCAGCGGGGCACAGTGGCATATGTAGTCCTATCACTTAGCGTGCTGAGGCAGGAGGATCGGAATGTCAAGTCACTTTGAGCTACATGGCAAGACTCTCTCTAAAAAAAGACTATTCCAAATAGAACTGACAGCTACAGCTTTCTTAGTCTGTCAGTCAGATCTGTTTGTGTGACTGATGCCAACGGTCTTAGCAAAGGCTACAGAGATTTGCCTGCTTTTCTGAAATAGGTGAGCTGCTGCTGGTTTCCTGCACAGTGCCTTTAGATTTTCTTCTTTCAAAGTACCAGGGATTGAACCAGGGCTCCGTGCATGCTGGGCAAGTGCCCTGTGACTGAGCTACATCCTGAGCCCTAGATTTTTAAAATTGCCATCTTTAAGTGTTTTTGCAGAAAACCTTTATAAGATGTGAAGGCAAAACCTCGTGCTTTTCACACTGTTTCTCATGAACATGCAGGTCTCATATCTATAAATAGCACTCATAATTTGTCTGGAGTAAAGATGTGAGTGCACATTACTACGGGCTGGTCAACACTGAAGCTAGCGCTAAGTACAGTGTAAGCACAGTCTACTTAGGAGTAAGACATTATCAAAATGGCTTCCTTTTGCTTTTTGGTGGTTTTGTTTTATTTTGCTGTTTCAGTTGGTGTGGTTATTAGGTTTTGAGAGAGGGTCTCACAGTTTAGACTAGCCTCAAATTCACTATGTAGTCAAGGATGGCTTTGAACTTCTGATCTTCCTGACGCTACCTCCCATATCCTAGGTTTACAGTGTGTACCACAATAACTGGCCTTCAGAATTCTGTAATGGAGAAATCTAATTTTATCTTTCTTGTCCTTATCCCTAAAGTAAGTGGGGAGAGTAACAAATGCTTTGTTTAAATGATGATAATATCTATATCGTTTCTGATTTGGGGGATAATATCATCTAAAACTCCAACAATTGCACTCTGTGTTAACTAAAGATCAAAATGTGCTACAAAAGTTCTACCCCATTACATGAAGTTCATAAAATAGTAAGAGAGTCAGAATGTATATGATTGAGTTGCCTAACTAATAAGTCACTTATAGCAGTCTCTAAGTTCAAACTTCAGCACACATACATAAAGCCAGAAGCCAGTTTTTTTTAATTACTTTATGTTTCTGTGTGTGCTCATGCACATGCACATGTTTGGGCAGGTGTCTGTAAACGCTGAAAGGGGACATCAGAGCCCTTGGAGCTGGTGTCCTAAGTGGTTATGGACTAACCAATGTGCTGTGGGAACCAAACTCAGGTCCTTCGCAACCACTGAGCCATCTCTCCAGCTCAGACTAGTCTTTTATGTTTAAAAATACTGGCTGCTCTTAATCAATTTACAGAAGACTCTATTTAAAGAACGAAGTCAAAGCTTACTTAGGCATCTGTCTCGGCGTAAGGTCTTTTGAGTGAAGCAATTTAGAACTCAATTTAGAACTCAGACTAAATAGCAATTATTTTTAGATTATATATTTTATTAATATAACTTGTATAAAATCTTTAAGATCGTAACATTCCTAAAATAACAGTGTCTAATTACTGTCTTAATGTGCTCTAAAAATAACTAAAACTGGGTTGCTGAGTTACTACACACTCTATATACACACATAATTATAATTTTAAAAAGCATGAGTCATGACTCTGTAACTCAATAATCTTGCTTTACTCATTTCAAAATAAGTTTAAAATTATAATTTTAATATAAGATTTATAAGAGTAACTATTTTAAAGAAAATTTCCCAACTATATAATTTGTAAGCACTAAAACCTAACTTATATTGCAAAATATATTTAAAATGTGGCTGTTTACATATTTTTTAATATATTTTACTTTTTAAAAGTTACATGTGTTTATACAATGTGTATGGATCATATCTATCCACCACTTCCTCTCTCTAATTTTCCCTCATACTCCCCCATCTCCCTCCAAGCTTCATGTCTTTGTTTTTGTTTTTTGTTTTTTGGGTTTTTTTTTTTGGTTTTTTGAGACAGGGTTTCTCTGTGTAGCTTTGCGCCTTTCCTGGAACTCGCTCGCTTTGTAGACCAGGCTAGCCTCGAACTCACAGAGATCCGCCTGGCTCTGCCTCCCAAGTGCTGGGAATAAAGGCGTGCACCACCACCACCTGGCGCTTCATGTCTTTTAATTTTTTTGTTATATATGTGCTCTTAATGAATAAACAGTAATTCTTCCATTCTGTATTCGGAGTCTACAGCCCTGTGGCATGTGCCTAAGGAATTCTAAAAATGTCATCAGTATAAACACAACAAAGCAATTGAAGCTTAATTATCGAAATGTAATTCCTGATATTCTATATGATTACATTCTAGGGAAAGACTAAACTTAGAACTTTTTAGATAATCCCTACCGTATTTCTCCCTGTTTTTATAATTTGTTCACTGTTAAACAGTGAGCTTTCTTTCTGGATGCTACTCCAACAGTGGCTCTTAGATGAGCTCTGATAGAACTATGCAGGTTTTACAGATAACCTGGTTTCAACATTGTCAGTGTACACTGTCAAAATTGTGCATAAGGACATCTGTTCCAAGATGCTTGCTGGTGGCACACACCTTTAATTCCAGCACTCAGAAGGCAGAGGCAGGTGGATCTCTGCGTTCCAGGCTAGCCTGGTCTACAGAGTGAGTTCCAGGACAGCCAGGGAGACAGAGAAACCCTGTTTAAAAAAAAAAAAAAAAAAAGTAGTAACCTGATGATGCTAATGATCATTTTAATAATGGATAACGGACTACAGGTTAACTTAGTCTAAGAGCTATTCTTTCCATGGCAAATTTTGAAAGAACATCCTTTGTTGCTCTAATTTGGCAAAAAAGAAATAAGGGAGCAGGGGAGGCTTTGTTTTCTTCTGCCTGCCTTTTCCTCCTATGTAAGAACAGACTGCCCACAGGGACCATACCGAGGAACCCCATGATCAGTGACTTCAAAGAACAAAATTCATCTAAGGCTAGGGAGATGGCTCCATGAGTAAAAAACTCTTGCTCAGCTAACGTGAGAACCAGGGTGTGAATGCCCAGTGTCGTGAACGAGCCAAGCCTGGCTGCCCATGTCTGCAACCCCAGCACCAGCAGAGGAGACAGGCAGATCCCAAGGCTCACTGGTCAGCCGCCTCGCTGAAAGGGCGAGCTTCTGGTCCAGTGAGACCATGTTTCAAAGCAGTAAGGCAGACAGTGACAGATGAGTGACAATTACAAAAATAATTGTAATTGTGTGTCCGTGAAGAGTTCAGTAACTCGGGAACCAGTTTTACTTAACTGTAGAACGTGTGAAGGCAACAGGCACTATTTACGATCGCCAGGATCATAATGTTTATGAAAGTTGGGTCAATGAAATTTACATTCTAAAAATAATCTTATTTAGTCTGTTATAAATTGAACTTTACTCAAAAAGAACTTAAAAAGAGGCAGATGTCAAAGTAAGCTTTAATTTTCTTAAAATCTAATTTCTTCTCTCTAGCCTCTGCATGCCCCTGCACAGGCATGTGTACTCACATTCATGTGCAATGCGCGCGCACGTGTGAACACACCCACACCCACCCACACACACACACACACACACACACATACACACATGCACCCCAATTCATTCGGAGGCAGGAAAATTATCAAAATGACCTACCAAAAGCAGTAAACAAAGCAGAGGGTCACAGAGGGGCAGATCCTACCCATGTTACCCTCCCTTCCACTAGAGGCGCTATCGGACAGCTTCCAACCTGGGCTCCAGTTTACAATCTCCTCAGAGGATCCTTCAGTCACAAGCATAAAATTACCTTTTTACCTTCACGCTTCAAGTGCTGGTGATAGGATCCACACCTGAATGAGGAACAGGGGAGCCAGCCAGATGGCACAGGTCCTCAAATCCCTCCAGACTGAGGAATGGCCCCAAATAAGGAGAAATTAGAACAGGGGTGCTAAGCCTGAGGACCCTTGAGAAGAGCATGCTGGAAGGGAAAATGGCGTACCTCCAAGTCCCTGCTTCTCCCTCAGACACTCACCTCCCTCCCTGTTCTGGGTGTGACAAGGATTTACACACTCATAAAAGTCCCGCCTTTGTCTCTCTAGCTGTCACACAAGGCTGTGGGCAAGACAAAGGCAGATTAAAATTGGTCTCTCACCAGTTTGGGCCAAACTGTAAATGAATTTATTTTTTTAATTCTGATAAATGTTAATGCATTTTTCTCTTAACCTGGTGACATTCAGACCCGGAATCAATAGTTACAAACATTATCTAAACCAAACTCGCGTGTTAAATGTGAGTGAGGTGGTCTAGAGCATACATACTCTGTTTTATTGTGTGGTTATAACAAGAATGGTTATTAAGGTTATCTTTAAAAAAAAAACTGATCTGTGATGCAGTAATATGTCTTACAACACCAAGCAATTTCTTTCCATGATTTTCAGTGGGGAAATTCTTTCTAATATCAGTGGAAATTATTATACAACCATATCACATATAATATGAAGAAAATGAATAAGATTTTAGACTCACTCTTCAGTCACCTAACACTTCAGAGAAATCAAAGCAGGAAATGCTTTGTGTCATTCCCAGGGTTACTGTTTTAAGGAGACCTGTGTCCACTGCCTAAACCCATTTCATTTTTAGGTGGTTTTCATAAGGGATCTGAACTGTGTTTCAAAGTAAAGGCTGACATAATGCTAAGACCAACTTCAATTTTAAAAACTTTATACTTCTCATTTAAGATAGATAGTTCCGCTGGGCGGTGGTGGCGCATGCCTTTAATCCCAGCACTCAGGAGGC
>CABHPQ010174962.1:0-29104 GCA_902168405.1 Peromyscus aztecus | reverse complement strand
AAATAAATCTTTAAAAAAAAAAAAAAAGAAAGAAAGAAAGAAAGAAAGAAACCAGTTTTGATACTGAAATTAAAAAATAAATTCTGTTTGGGGTGGAGATATAGCTCAGTTAGTAGAGGATCTGACTAGAGCACATAAAGCCCTGAGTTCAATCTGAGCACCCATAACCCAGGCATGGTGATGCATGTTCTCAACTACAAAGTGAGTATGAGGCCAGCCTGGGCTACATGAGACTCTGTCTTAAAACAAGAATATATTTAAAAAACAATTTTTCCAATCAGCTTTTTTAGTTATTTCACATTTACTTTTAAATACATAAGTAAACTTTCCATAAATCATGTACTTATAAAGTCTTAAAAAAGAAGGCAAAACATTTGAAAGGAACTTTGCCTTATCACTTCTATAGAGACACAGTTTTATGTAAATAAGCATGCAATTTGCTGATGGTCTGGTTTAGTCTAGAAATGTATTTCTCATGGAGTGTTAGAGATGTTCTCGCAACAAATGAAAAAGGAAAGGAAAAAATGAAGAAAGCATTTGACAAATGCACCTAGCAAAGGTATAGTTAAAATATTCTCTCCACAAAAGGCTAGCATACATCCTAGGGTAGGTTGTTCACATTCTTATGATTTTGTTGCCATTATCAATGACGACCCATTAGAAAATTCATTTATTCAATGTATGTACTTTTATTTTTTACATTTATTTACATGTGTGCATGTGCACACACTCACACTTGAGCACAGTGACTATATGGAGGCAAAGGACAACTTGCAAGAGTCAGCTCTCTCCTACCATGTGAGCCAAGAGGATCCAACTCAGTCAGGCTTGGTGGAAAGCGCCTTTACCCACCCGGCCATCTTACTGACCTCAATTATCTACCATATTTTTATACTGATACTTTATCTGGTAACCTTACTGAACTCTACAATGAGCTTTAATCATTTTGGTCTTGGAATTTCTATCACTTGCTCCTCTTTGTGAAAATAGAGGAAGAAGATTCCATTAGCCCCTGTTACGATCAATTGCCTGAATTCTCAAAATTCAATATAGTGTTCTCTGGCCATCACTCACACTTACAGCTTTCTCACTGGTAGGCTTCTATTAACACTAATCTCCAGCCCTCTTGCCCCAGTCTTCCGATATCAACCTCCCCCGACTTTATTTCTTTCTCTAATAGAAATTGGATAGCATAGCATCAGACACGGTCCAGCACTCATCCCCACACCATCCCACTTGATTTCACATTCGAATAGAAATTAGATAACACAGCATCGGACACTGTCCAGCACTCTCTGCCCAGTGTCCATGCTCTCTTTAATACTTCTGCATGTAAGGGTCAAGTATACATTCATTCGGCTTCCTCTCCCCATTCCATGCTCAGAATAGACCCAAGAAAATAAGAAAGGATGAGTCTCTGGAATGTCGTCCTAAACACACTTGCACTGATCTGCCATCCACCATACACTGCTTAATAAAAGTTTCCTCTCTACTCCCCTTAATCACTATTTAAAGCTTTCACCATGTTCCTAAAATTTTTTTTTCACTTTCTTTGTTCCCTTATTATGTGAATTTCCTTTTACCGATACTCCTAGGTTTGCCATTTAAACTCCAATAAAACTGAACTCCAGGCTGGGAGGATGGCTTAGGCAGGAAGGCACTTGCTGTGCAGGCCGGGTGGCCTGAGTTGAATTCCTAGAGCCCATGTAAAAGTGAGAGGAGAAAACCAACTCCACAAAGCTGTCCTTTGACCTCCACATACGCAGCATGGCACATGCAGTCCCACACTCAGACACAGACAGACAGACACACACACACACCCCAAGTAATAAATAGATTTAAACATAAAAACTGAACTACTTGAGAGTCCCTAAATATGTCTTGATTTCTTCGCACATATTCTTCCTCTGCCTGCCCTCTTCCCTTTTTCTTAACCAGAATGACTGTTAAGTACCTTCAAATCTCAGCTCAGTGCTCTATCTCCTGTGAAAACTTCCTCAATATCTAAGTGTCTCCTATATGCCGCCTTTGGTACTCTGCACCCACCTCTAGGTATAGAAATCACCATGTCCCTCCACACCCTCTCATCCATTTGTTCCTGTATAAGACTGCTTCTCAGAGGACCAAGAATTTCATTTCAGTTTACTATCCCAAGCACCTACCTGGTGCTAGCTAATTATATGTTAAAGTAATGAATAGTCCCACTAAAGTACAATTCCTTGAGCCTGACATTTTGTAAAAGAAATGAATTTAGAGAAAACAAATTTATCAAAACCTTAGTGAAGAAGAATGTGGCCGTTTGACCAGTAACATCAATAGCAAGTTTTATATTCATAACCCAGCTCTTACGTAAAATATATTCCAAGCAAATAAAAGAAATCTTTTACTGAAAGATAAACAGCTCTTTGGGGTTTGTTTATTTGTTTGTTTGTTTTTGTTGCTTGTTTGGTTTTTTTGAGACAGGGTTTCTCTGTGTAGTTTTGGAGCCTATCCTGGAACTCACTCTGAGGACCAGGATGGCCTTGAATTCACAGGGATCCGCCTGGCTCTGCCTCCGGAGTACTGGGATTAAAGGCGTGCGCCACCACCGCCGGCTACAGTTCTTTGTTTAATACACCTGAATGGATAGCACCTGAATGAACTGAAGCTCTACGCCAGACAGTACTAATGGCACCGCTGTTAACGCCGTTCGATGTTAACAGATACCTGAGTGAGGAGAAACCCTATGAAAACCCTGCCATTCATAAGATACTAATCTCAAATAGTATAAAACATAAAAGAAAAACCAACAGTGAAAACTGACTCCACTCCACCCGCCCTTCCACTAAAGTGTGCTTTTGAATAAGCAATTATTCATGCACAGAGGTAATATGAAGAATGAAAGCATATCCTAAAAGGTCACAGACAACTTGGTATTCTTTTTATTATGTTAAAACCAACTAAAATAAATATGCACATATTTAGGGGAAATACAAGGAAATAATAGACACCACCTTCAGGATGATAGCCAAATGAAATAGAGGCAGGCCAAGAGAGAGACTGTAAAGACAACAGTTAGCTAAAATGTGAGCTTTCATTTTGGTAGAAGATGTTCAGTTGCTAAATTATCTTTTAAATAGATGGCTAAAAGGAGAAGGAACAAAGTAGGTAGAGTGGTTAAGAGGGAGAGGAAAGAAAAGAGAGGAGAAGAAAAGGATAAAGATAGGGGAAAAACCTCGAAAGATAAATGTAAACCAAGTACAGACCAAACACTGATGGTGAGTGTGTTCAGACCAAGGATGAGTAACCCTACAGTATGACAGCACAAGATAACATTACAAGCACTGCTGGGAGTCTGTAGACTAACACCCAACCTATTATCTCTGAATCAAACTCAAAATTCACCCATCCCAGCAATCCCCACTGTACTGCAATTGAGTATATTTGCTGTAAATGGCCTCCAATAAATATGAGGCCTTTGACACTCAGGAATAGACATTCTTCTCAGCAAATAATAGTCAAAAAGGGAAGAGGGAGTTATATAAATGAAAATGTGGCTGATTCATTGATTGACTCTCTGAATAGGAACATGGTGACTGTCATTCATTCATTCAATACTTACCAAGTGCCAATTATAGTCAAGTCTCATGAAAAACAAAGGGACCCTTTGGACTTACGGTTCATGCTTGAATCCAGTCTAGTATCTTCTCTAGAAAGCTCCAGAATTAACAGTGCCCTCAAGAGAACTTACCACACTTTTAGCCACTACTTAAACAACCAACACCAAAGCAGTCCCATGCAGAGTGAGGTTATCCTGGCTCTCCAAATTCAAAGACACCAAATCTCTATGGCAACCACTGGAAAACTCCACGAGATTGCATGAGTACAGTGCTGTCTGCCATACCTGCTATCTCCGTAAGTGTGTGGATGTGATCTCCATCTGCCAGCTTCACAAAGCCAACCTGACTTCGGAAAGTGTCAATCCCTTGGAAGGGCAGAGTCAAGTTCCTCCCTTGAAGGATTTCCTCAACGAATGGCTTCAATTCCAAAAGCGCATCAGTACCACTAGTAAGAGACAATATTTTTCGGTAATATGATAAGTAATAAAATAGACAAAACCAAATAAAAAACAAAGAAATCCACTTTTAAAAGATAAATTTTATATATATACTAATTATTTCAAAGTTCAAAATATCTTTTGGATCTAACCTGTGGTTAAAACCAATATTAATTTTTAAACAACTATAGAAGAGGTAAATTAAATCTTTTCCTAATTATAATTACCATTAAAGACATAAAAGCAATACTGTGGTGGTTTGAATAGGAATGGCCCCCACAGACTCATGTGTTTGAATGCTTGGCCCATAGGGGATGGTACTATTAGGAGGTGTGGCCTTGTTGGAGGAGGTGTGTCACTGTGGAGGCGGGCTTTGAGGTCTCATATGCTCAAGCCACACCCAGTGTCTCAGGCCACTTCCTGTTGCCTGCTGATCAAGATGTAAAACTCTCAGCTCCTTCTCCAGCACCATTTCCGCCTGCATACTGCATGTTTCCTGCCATGACAATAATGGACTAAACCTCTGAACTGTAAGCCAGCACCAATTAAGTGCTTTCCTTTATAAGTGTTGCCGTGGTCATACTGTCTCTTCACAGCAACAGAAACCCTAACTAAGATAATACTATTTCATTATTCATCAGGAAACTTCTAAGTCAGATGTGGTAGCACATGCCTGTAAACAAAGCACTCTGGAGGCTGAGACAGGAGGACTGCAAACCTGAAGCCAACCTGGACCACGTAAGACCTTGACTCAAAAAATAAAAATTAAAAATTAAAACAAGCTGGGTGGTGGTGGCACTCGTCTTTAATCCCAGCACTCAGGAAGCAGAGCCAGGAAGATCTCTGTGAGTTCGAGGCCAGCCTGGTCTATAGAGCGAGATCCAGGACAGGCACCAAAACGACATAGAGAAACCCTGTCTTGAAAAACAAAAAAAAGCAAAAAATAAATAAATAAATAAATAAAACAAAAAGAAATTGCTAATCAAAAAAAATTACCTGTGTTACTCAAAGTTCTGGGGTTATAGCTCCGTTGTAGAGCACTAGCCTGCTGTGTATGAGAATCTAGATTCAACTCCAGTACCTCAGGGAAAAAGAGACCTACAACTCAAAAACTCCTTATTTTACTAATGTTTTACTAATGATGCATCTCAAAACAACCTACTACCTATGAGAGCTTTGTTATATTGTGGGAAGTGTTTAAAACTTTGTTTTTATTTGCTTCTGGAGGTGGCATTTTGAGGTAGGCTCTCATGTGAAGAAGGATGACTCTGAACCTCTGGTCACCCTGCCACAACCTGTCAGGTGTTAGGGTGACTGGCACGCACCCGGCCTGTGTCTGACAGGGTAAGTAAGCACTCTACCTGCTAAATCATGTCCCGAGCCCAAGTCCTAGGTTTTTTTTAAATCAAAGTACTAATGCTTATTCAAAGAGGACTTACTGTTTACAATGTATTCTACAAAAACTTAAACAGGCATTATCTCTTAAAATATAATGTCTTTATTAACATGATTTATTGTACCTGGACTCAAATGAAGTGTAAGTTTAATTGTATTCCCCAATTAGAACTAAATGCTTCTTACAGCTGTTTAGCCTATGTGTTCACTTATGACTACCACTTTGTGTTTCAAATCTTTATTTCCCTTTATATTTTAAGTTAGACACTATCAAATTTTTCATGGTCTTAAATTTATGATCAATTACTTACATCTTGAAAAGAATTCTGGTGGATGCACCTTTTTATGAAAATAAAACTAAGACTCACTAGAGGGCAGCAATTACTTAAAAAAAGGAAATGAGCATGGGCAGTCTAGAGAGGGTTTTCAAACTTCCTTCTAACAAAACCATTGTTGAATTATCCTGTTCGCCAAACACATAAGTGAGAAGAGAGATTTTTGTAGTGCTTTCATATTTTTAAACCAATCTTCACAGCTTTGAACTGATTCCATTTGTATGTTTCACAGTCATGTTCTAATGACGATGAAGAACTGCAGAACCACATGTAGATGTCAACACGTCTCCACATCCATATCCTGAGTCCAGTGTCCCTAATTGTATTCGGGACCATAGGACATGTGGTCCACACTTCGAATCAAATACTGCCCTTCACTGAGTTCTGTGAGGCAAAGCATTCACTCAGAGCACTCACATACCTACCCTAAACGGAGGGAATTCAAGACATCCAGGCTGCACAGAACTATCAACTAAAACAGGCCATGACGAAGATTAAGACTTTTCCAAAAATAAATGACTTCTGCAGATTCCGTGTCAAGGAAACACAGGTGACCTAAATAGTGCAGGTTTTCAGTTGTCTGGCTGTCTACAGCAAAGTATTTACCTAATGAGATGCTATGGATCCAAAGGAGTCAGAGGGTCTCTTGGGGAACGTCACTATCAGATCCTTTTTAAAGCAGGGCGTCTTCTCAAGAGTGCTTTGCAAAAGACTTCTTTATATTTAAATAAGGGGCTTATTAATTTTCAAAGGAAAAGCATATCCATGTACAAACAGACTTCTGAAACTGAGTTCAGGCCAAAGGTTATATTTAAAAGACAGGACAACTCTCTTACCAGTCAGCAGCTACTTTTAGCCTAATACATTTCTACTTCTTCTCTGCTCTGAGACACAAAACGACCTTACATGATATCTACCCAAACCAATTCATGATTTTAAAAATGCCTCTGCAATGCCATCCACTCTACTGATGAATGCTTGACTAACTCCTAAGATAAGATGCTAGACTCAGAAGAATAAAAATGAATATGGCCTGGCAGCTGATAATCTAGATACCTAGCATACTATATAATATTGGATGAAGAACAAAAATGTTAGCTTAGAGGCTTTTTAAAGAAATTGTTCACATAAAAAAAAATTGTCTCCCTAGAAAATTTCATCCATTTGATTCTATTGAGCTGCCCAACAGAGGCTACACCATGGATCACACTTAGAAGTTGACATCTCTCCTCCTCCAGAATGTGGGCCGGCTTCATGAAACCAGATGAAGACCTCAGAGAAAAGACCAAGCACAGAGGAATCCTCTCCCCAGGGTGCCCATAGATTTGGCCCACAGCAGAGGCTCTTCCCTGGCTCCCTAGCCTACCAGTTCTTCCCATAGATTTCAGACTTACCAATACCCACAACCCTGTGAGCCAATTCTGTAAATAAATCTCTCCATATACAAAGCCATCTACGTGGACAGAGAATGGATATCTGTGTAGACACACCCAACCTGCTCTGTTCTTAGAGAACCCTGACTCATCACCGATCCAAACACACAGGCTAAGACTCTTCCTCCTCAACTACTCCACCTTTGTGCCACATCTTTGGTTTATCCTCTCTGAAAAGCATCAAAGCATTTGTTTTTTCTTATGATCGGTAGAGTGATAAGCTGAAATAAAACAAGTCAAATCTCGGCTTCCCTCTGCCCTTGAAGACTGCTGGCTTCCCACGGGAGGGTCTACTGTGTAAAGAACGTAACTATGGTCATCAAACTGTGGCCAATTGCGAACAACTACCATATTCTGCTTTCCCTCTCTTAGTCTGTCTTTTCCTCACTCTCTTCCCAACCCAAGCCTTGCTTTTCCTTCCCTCAGGAGCCACATGGGCCAAGACAGAAACACAAATAATATGTAGTTCCTTCTGGCTTTTATTTGCCAAAGGGCCCAAGCTTGAACTTAATACAGCAAACTCCATAGGAGATAGCAGGAATTCTCCACTCTAGTAATCAGTGACTTCCATTTGACCTTTAGGGGTTGGGGGGCGGGGGGGCAGAGTGTGGAATGGAGTACCACGGCACTAAGAATGACCAAGGCAAGCTGAGGTGAAAGTTGTCCACCCCACCCCAGGAAAATGACAGTTCTGATGACAGACAGCTAAGAGGAAGTGCCTGCTACATGCTGGGCCACGTGCTAAGGGCTCTTGCTTGTGTTAGCACGATTTACTGGGACAGCAAGTGTAAGTCAGGCTGCTAATAAAAGGCAGTTATAACATCATTCCAGAATCTTCACCTAGAGTCTCAACCTAGACTCTAGAATTAGACTCCAGAATATTTTGCATAATTAACATAGGCAACACATTTGTGTAAGCAAGGAATACCACTGATAACAATGAAGTGGAAAAAAATATGGATTAGGAATATTTAAACAAACGGGGTGGTGTGGCATAAAACTTAACCCTAGCACTAAGCGGGCAGAGGAAGGTGGATCTCTAAGAGTTCAAGGCCAGCCTGGTCCATAGAGCTAGTTCCAGGATAGCCAAGGCTACACAGAGAGAAACCCTGTCTCGATTAAAAAAAAAAAAAAAAATTAAAGAGTGTAGTGGAATGTGTCTGTAACCTCAGCACTGAGGCAGCCACTTGACACATCAAATTTAAGTTTAGCCTATGTTACATAAAATAAAAAATAAAAAACCCTCTGTGCAATGACTATCAATCAGGATAATCAGGATAAAGAATATTTCTTTAGAATCTCAATGCCTCCTTGGGCTTGTCTATATTTACTCACAGTAGAGTAAGAATTTGGACAATCATATTCAAGAAAGACCTACTACTCACATGTTTACTTCATCTTCATTTAATAACTGCATCACTAGCAAGGTGATATGAAAGGAACCGTCACCAACCATGGCTTTGACCAGTCGCTTATCCTGTTGTAGTATCGTATTTTGCAAGACCTTAATTCCAGCTGTGATCTAATCACACATACAAAAAAAAAAGATATAAGTAAGCAAAATTTTTATAAGGCAAAATTTTAAATCAATAAGAAAAATAACCAAGCAACTACCAAAATTAAAGGGACGTCAAGATTCTGCAACCAAATACATTAACAGTCTACTTGTTCCCACACTTGCTAGAGTTGACTGGGACAGCTTGATATGCTATATAAACGTAGAAAATCACAAAAAATGTGTGTCCGTCTGCCAGGCAACAGATCTGAGCACAACATTCTTATTTTGCAGACTGGGTGGGGAAACTCCTCATGGCCGCACATCCTTTTAGAAATGTGTCCTTGTAATATGGGTCTGACTCACTAATCATGACCATTCCTAAGAAAAAAAGCTTTATTCTTCCAGAGAAAGGTCAAATCAGCAGACAACATTCCATTACTGTTAGAAGTAATATTTATTTGTCCCACGGTGAATTGTTGGACCTATTCCTCACTGCTTTTAAGATTCTCTAGGATAAGGGGAATTCCAATAAGAATGACTGCTGGCATTTTCTTCCTGCCTTGTGAGGGGTGGGGCATAACCATGGAGACAGCGCTGAAGGAAATCCAAACTATGACAGTGTGCATCCCAGGGAAAGCCTGCAGGTCGGGCTGCTCATCTGTCTTCCCTCTCAGTACCTGTGCCTCTGGAACGGGAAGAGGGATGATGTATCTCCCTCCTCCATTTCCTGTTAGAGCCATAGATGTCAGTCAAGCTGAAAACGTCAGCACATGGGAGAGTTATCTGAAGTAAAATAGCAAGCCCAGAGAAGGGTCTGAGAGAATTCAGAAAAGCCTGGGGACAGCAGAATCATTATGAGACAAGGAAAAGCTGGGCTGGCAGTAGAGGCAGCAAACAGTAAAACAAAACAGAAAAGGGGGTGGGGGGGAGCACCGGGCCATGAGCACAGCACGCTGTTCTGATTCTGGAGTGGCTGTGTTATCCTCAACAATGGCCCCATTATTGGGGGAATGTACGGAGCAAATCATAAGACAATGTCCTGGGACCTAGCCTTTCTCCTTGAACCAGGCTCCAAGTCCACTGCTTCATGAGGCTCCCTGGTTCTCCTTTACCCCCGTAGAGCTCGTTCTGAGTAAAAATCTTGTGAAGTCACTTTGAAGAAAATCTCCCATCCTTGGTATCCTGACCACCTTCCCCGTGGCCTGCCGTGGACCGTGGTTCTGTCAAGCCACGTTTCTTCTTAGCAGTGTTCTATCCACTGCTCCTTGTTACAAATTCCCACTGTACTTTCTGCAGTCAGTACAAAGTCCATCTCTCTCCATAAGGCTGTTTCCTAGCTCCTGTATCCCATACCCATCTCCACGGACCTTGGTAAAGTGAAACCAATCTGGCTTTAAAATTGTCCAAGGAGATTAAAAATACCCTCAACTTTGCTTAAACTGGAAAAAAAAAATCAGCAAAATTTGACTCCAGTCATTTCTAGTCGTTTCTGGTTTTGTTAGACAGAAACATAAATTAACCTCAGCCAATCATAAGCGCCCAACTAACTATGATGATTATGTGACTGGGGATGTTCCAACAAGGTAAAACCATAAAGGCAACTTCATAAGTGCAATCAATTTCTTTATTTGATTCCCACGTTTTTCCTATAAATACCTGCCTCTGCCACAAGGAAATTAGAACACTGACCCTCTTTTAAGTCTGGTGTCCCCAATTCACAAATTGTTCCTTACTCAAACTTGAAAATGCTATTGTGCCCAAGATTCTCCTCTAGGAGTTTAGTGGCAGAAGTGGAACTTGAGGAGACCCGAGTGACCTCCAGGAACACTGAGGAGCCAGACTAAAGGAAGGGACCAGGTCCATTAGAGTTCCAGCAGGTAGAATACGCCTGAGCAAAATACTGGCTCATCTTCAAAAGCTGCTTCTGGGGACCTAACAAACAGCTGAAAGGCCCATGCAAGCTTTTCCCATTGTCTTCCCACTGAAGACTGAATGGTCTATTATTCAATCATGTAAGCAGGAAAACAAACAGATGACTCATTCTGATTGCAGTCCTAGATTAGGAATCTTGTTCGTTAAGCATTGTCATTAAAAACACAGCTTGAGTATTTCTCTTTCTAATTCTATAAACTTTGTTATTACAAAGGAAAAAGGAAACCTTGCAAATAAATAAAAACATCACACACCAAAGTTAAGCAGACTCAAAGCAGTAGTATTTCTTACTGGCACTGAAATGACTTTTATGGATGCTTGTCAGAGGGCGTGGTGACCTGCAGCGAAACAGAAGATTGAACCACAGCCAAACAGCTTAAAAGAGCAAAAAGAACAAGATGAGAACCAGCTCAGTCCGTGAGTAAAGGCACCTGCACCAGCCCTGAGGACCTGAGTTCAATCCCCATGATCCACATGGGGAAGAAGAGAGCTGACTCCTACAAGTTTCCTCTGGTCACCAGATGTACACACACACACACACACACACACACACACACACACACACACACACACACACACACACAAATAAAGTATTACAAAAATAAAATAAGGAAAAGAATCCCGAGTCTTGTGTCCTTGTGACTAAAAAAGGCTACAGGAACAAAGAGCAAGAGGTTTTCCTCTCAAGTCTGATCTCAAGAGGTCCTAAACCAAGAAACCCTGTACCTACAGATTTCTGTCACCACTACAGAGTCACACTCAAAGAAAGGAGACTTACGCTACCAGTCTTCTAAAGAAACTAGGCCTTTGGGGAGAGACCTATCTCCATCCGGTGAACCCTCAGCGTCTCGACTACTGAAATAAAGGCCATTGCTGATGGGGCTACTACAGCACTTCCAGCAACACACTTCAATACGCATGGGCAAGCACAGATCAAAATCAGTGGGAAATCATGTGTGCACACACCACTGGGAGAACACAAAGTCCACCCTCGCTGCTTTACACTCCACTCTAGAAAATCAACAAACCCCCTCCGTATAAAGAAAGTATTTCAGGGGGGCGGGTGGGGTTCAAATCAAATCCAGGGAATCTCTGCCTCACCAGTTCACGCCATTCTTCTGCACCATTCTCAGGAATGCGCGTCTTCCTACTGTGCGGCAGTGGGATGAAAAGAGCCTTCTACCCTGAGGGGACACACCAAGCGCTCTTTGGAGGAAGAAATGATTCCAGGGTTCTCTGACTCTCTGGGGTCTGAGGGCTACACTGCTCCTCACAAACAGGAACTGATAAAATAGAAACCCAGACCTCTCTAAGCCCCCAGTCACTTGTGGGTTTCCTCTTCAACCAGCACAGGGAAAAGTCCAGGTATAAATATCCAAGTAGACCGGCCATTACTTCAATTGTCCCACTCCCTAAAGCTGTAGACAGTCGAAGGACTTCCACTAACTGTGTGGGGGTGGGTGTCGAAACAGGGTCACGAAATAGCTCCTACTAATTGATGCCTGAGGCACTCCAACCCTTGTTGTGACCTATTTGATCACACTATGTAAAGATATGTCACCTGTGACTGGTTTAATAAAAAGCTGAACGGCCAATAGGTAGTCAGGAGGTATAGGCAGGACTTCTAGACAGAGAGCTCTGTGCAGAAGATAGGTGGGGTCCCCAGCCAGAGGCAGACGGAGCAAGACATGCAGGAGAGGTAAAAGCCACAAGTCACATGGCAGCACATAGATGAATAGAAATGGGTTAATTTAAGTTATAAGAGCTAGTGGGACAAGCCTAAGCTATAGGCCGAGCTTTCATAATTAATAATATTTTTCTTTTTTTTTTTTTTTTTTTTTTTTGGTGAGCTGGAGGCCCAAAGAAAAATCTGTCTACAAATCCTACCAGGTAAAAACCTAAGAGGAAGCAGAAGGTTTCTGTATACTTATCTGCAATAAATGAAATTGTAATTCCAAGATTCTTGGTGGTTCTGGGCCCTAACACTGTTATCTTCTGATGTGCCTGCAATTTCTAAACAGTTCACAGCGGTGGACCTCTGCTTTTCCTTCTATGGTATTTCAGCTGGTATTTTTTATTTTTATTTTTTGCCTTTAATGATCAGCATTACACACAGGCTATAGATGTCATGTGGGTTCACTAAAGGCCCATCTTATCTGTCTCATGCATTACACTATCATCCCTGTAATTCATGGGAAAATTCACTTACTTAATATGCAGAGAATCTGATACTGTGTTCCCTACCAAAATAGAATCTGAAAAACTCAGTTCTTCTCCAACAGCACGTACTCTATCAGCACCAAAGGTCACCACAGAAAAACTTCAGATCTATCAAGAAGAGGTCCATTACTTAGGTCACAATCTGACTGAAGGAGGAACTTCCCCCATCACACAAGAGAAGACAATCCATGGGTTCCCCTGACTGCCAGCTTACAGATTACAGAGAGGTTTCTGTGAACTTGGAGGACACTGCAGGTCTTGGTCCAAATTTCTTCCTGATGGTTTGCCCTTTATATCAACTTACAAAAATTCTGCCAGAACCTTCTCCATGAAAAGACAGCCAGGAACAAGCTTTAGGTCAAATAAAGTTTGCCTCATGCTCATCTTCAGCATTTTGGTGCAATGTCTTACATGGTGAGATGGCTTTAGACCATGTGTGCCTTTGAATTATCCAGTCATTGTGAAACTAAGAATTAAAAACTGTAAAATGCTTTGAAGACTATTATTTCCATGAAGCCACATGATACTTCTAATATAGGATTAACTTCAAGCCTATGAAAATTTAAAAGTTAATCTAATCATGCAACATATTTCTAACTATGCTTTGATGCTTCCAATTAATTTATAGATTCCCTGATACCATCTTAAGACTTTTTAAGTGCTTTTTATTCCTAATTACCATCTTTAAAAGACAAGAAAAACACTCCAGAATCTTTTTTGGTGGGGGGAAGAGGGTTGTTATTAAAAGAAACCAATTTTTACAGTCACTGTTGAATAAAATTCTACAAATCCATTAAACCCGATCCATCATCATAATCCCCCACCACTGGTGTGACTGCACAAAGTACATTTTCAAACTTCATACTAACAGTCTAACTTAAATAGGACATTAGAAGAAACATCTACAAATTAAAATTCTATAGAAATCTTAAATATTCAACTCACTGAGCTAACAGGAAAGCAGACACTCATCTGTTAAACATTACCGCTAAGCCAGAGTCCACACGCCTAAACTAATGCAATTAGAGAATTCATCTTTATATCTTTGGAACCTTCTAATTGGCCATATATATGTATGTACGTATGTATGTATATATGTGTGTGTGTGTGTGTGTGTGTTTAAAATGGCATAAATTAGCATGCTTCTACACGAGAGACAATAGTTTATTCTAATACACAGTAGAAGACTGCCTTTGATCTCATCTTGTGACATTGTTTTTAGAATTTTTCCAAGTTGCTAACATATCATTGCTGAGTCTGTTGCCTCATTAAGAGCTATGAGAGTTTTATCAGTATGCTATCCAGGAGTTTGGGTATAGCTCACTGGTAGTGTACTGCCTAGCAGACAAGATGACCTAGGTTTGATTTCTAAGACAAGGAGGAAAAATACATGTGATATACATGCTACCTAACTTTCCTTTATAGCTAAATACTCTCACGGGCTAGAGAGCTGCCTCAGAGATTGAGAGCACTGGCTGCTCTTCCAGAGGACCTGGATCAGATTCCCCTGCACCCAAATGGCAGCTCACAGCCACCTGTAACTCCAGTCCCAGGGGATATGATGCCCTCTTCTGGTCTCTATAGTCACTGAGCATACATGTGGTACACAGCCATACATGCAAGCAAAATAGAGAAAGCTAAATACTCTTATTTTCCTTGTCTGTCAACAACCATGAAAAGTGTTTGAAAAACTAATACTACAGCAATATTGGAATAAAAGTAAAAAATCAGCCTCAAACAGAAAAGTGTTCTTTACCAAGTGTTTAATATAAAATGACTTCAAATACTTTTCCATTTTTAGGACTGAATTCACTAATCTCCCACACTTTCATTAAGACTAGCAACTTTCGCCGGGCGTTGGTGGCCCACGCCTTTAATCCCAGCACTCGGGAGGCAGAGCCAGGCGGATCTCTGTGAGTTCGAGGCCAGCCTGGGCTACCAAGTGAGCTCCAGGAGAGGCGCAAAGCTACACAGAGAAACCCTGTCTCGAAAAACCAAAAAAAAAAAAAAAAGCAACTTTCACATTACAAAAATGAAGAAACGTGGAATCGAATGCTTTTAAAAGTCCTGAAGGTAATTTGCCCATTAGCATACAAAAAACTTATTTAAAAATTAGTGGTCTCCTAATTTCAGCAGCTTCTGATGAGTTCTTGCATGTCTTTCAATGATGATTGGTTTGCAACAGTTAGGATCATGAATGTTCCCCAAAGGCCCTTAAGAGCCTCCTAAAAAGTCAGTAGATCACTGATAGAGTGTCCTTGAAGGGATTTCTGTACCCCTCTGAGTTCAATCCTCTGTCTTTTGCCAAGAGAGAAGTTTTGCTCCACCACAGGCTCCAAGCATGTGATGTAACTTCACCTTAGGCCGGAAAGTAATGCCAATCCATCAAGGACTGCAACTTCCAAACCTGGGAGCCCAAAGAACACTGCTCTTTATGAGTCAATAATCTCGGCTGCTTTGTTACAGAGACAACCAACAAGTGTATTACCTCTCCTATGAAAGTACATAAATAATTATACAGTTGTGGCCATTAAAGAACAAGCTTTATTATAAGCCATCAAATTTTTTCCCTTTTTTAATTAAGATTTATTTATTTATGTATTGTATGTATATGGATACTTTGTCTGCACATACATCTGCACACCAGAAGAGGGCATCAGACAGTTGTGAGCTGCCATGTGGGTGCTGGGAATTGAACACAGGACCTTCAGAAGAAAGGTGAGTGCTCTAACCACTGGGCCATCTTCTCCAGCCCCTTTTTCCTTCTTTTAAGCTAATATGTAATTACATGTTAATGGCAAAACACATACTCCTATGCTACCAGTTAGGATATTACCTGGCTGTAATTCTAATGTATTTTCTAATGCTATTTCTTAAAAACATGAAATGAAAAATTTCCATAACAAAGAATTCTAAACTACGGAAAACATGCTTAAAATCAAAGAGCCATGTAATTGTGAATGCTTTCTCTTTTTTCTTGAAAGCTGGGTGCCAAGAAGCTGAGGCCAAAAGTAGAGCAACTCATTGTGAATGTCCTGGCTTCCAAGAGCCTGTTTGCAGGTCTCTCAACTGGAACTTGGAATACAGTCTTCCATTGAAACAATGTGACAAATGGGCCTTCTTTCCCAGGCCTTCCCACCCAGCCTCGTAAGTAGTTTAAAAAGAAAGTGAACATTTGCTACTTTCAAACAGACAAACACAAAAAGCTCTCAGCAAAAGAATTGATACATACGTCCTCTCCTTGTCCAGTTCTTACATCGTCTCCCCATGTTTGTATGTAAGCTTGATAAACTCACTGCTCGGAAAAATAAGTCTCCCAACAGCATTAAATTAAGCTGCACTTCCCATAGCTATAAAGCCACTCTACCCCCTCTAAAATAATTTGATATTGATATTATATTATGAAACAGCTTTTGTATTTATTATTTTTAAGACTTTGGGGGCTAGGAGTGAAACATTTGTCTGGTATAGGTGAGGACCTGGGATCAACCCCCAGTACCACATTTAAAATAACAAAAAGAGTTCTGATTATAGCTTGCTACACTGGAAACGATCTTGAGTCCCTGAAATGACAGTGGGAATGGGATCTGTGTGTGCAAATGCATGCACCTACTTCTTGGAAAGCACCAGTCTAGGCACTGAGAATCCAATAAAACATCTTATAGGGAAAATAAACTGTAAGAATGGCATGTGACAATCAGAAACTGTAATGACCTTTAACTAAAGAATGGAATGAGAATCAGGGAGGTGACCTGGTTAAGAAGGCCAGAGAGGAGGAGGAGGAGGAGGAGGAGGAGGAGGAGGAGGAGGAGGAGGAGGAGGAGGAGGAGGAGGAGGCGGCGGAGGAGGAGGAGGCGGAGGAGGCGGAGGAGGAGGAGGAGGAGGCGGCGGCGGCGGCAGCGGCGGCGCACGCCTTTAATCCCAGCACTCGGGAGGCAGAGCCAAGGCGGATCTCTGTGAGTTCAAGGCCATCCTGGTCTATAGAGTGAGATCCAGGGCAGGCACCAAAACTACCCAGAGAAACCCTGTCTCAAAAATCAAAAAAAAAAAAGGCCAGAGAGGCTCAAACAGAAAGAAGGACTGATGTGGAGAAGACCAGAACGGCAGTCTTTAAAGAAAGGGCATTAGGAGTACATCTCTACCCTGGTGTCAATGGGGAAAGCCTGAAGTAAGCAGGCAGGTGGTGTGTTCAAGCATGGGGCCTGGAAAATGAGCACCTGAGGTTAATGTTATCCCCTGACAAAGCTGAAACTCATAATCTAGTCACTTGAACCAGTAGAGTTTGTAAGGCAGGTGGCAGGTGCCCAGGTCTGTGAACTCCATCATTCAGTCTTCCACACGCTCTGTGGACCAAATCCTAGTGGAAGATGGAAAGAGTTTCCCTGCCTTATCCCACCTGGACCCCTTCCCCGTGTGCTGTATCCCACCACATCCCCCCACCAACCCTCACTGGAAAAGCAGAGGAATCAGCATTGACAGCAAGAGGACACAGACACCCCAGGATGGATGCAAAGAACAGAAGCATGAAGGGAGAAATAGAAACCTAATGGCTTACTGGGCATAGGCCTGGAATCCCAGCTACTCAGGAGGCTGAAGCAGGGAGCTCACAGGTCCAAGGCTAGCCTAGACAACTGCGTGTTGTCTCACCAGGAAAGAAAGCAGAGGCTGGGGATGCAGTTTAGTGGGAGAGCACATGACTAACGTTTATGAGGCCCTCTACCTCCAATCACAGGATACAATCAATCAATAAAACAAAGTGCCTAGTTAAAGCATCAAACACGTTGAGAGCTTGCTTGGAAGTTCCAGCAGGGATGTGCAGCTATTCACATACCCTTTAACAAAGACCAGCTCTCCTCCATTAGGACAGTCTTTCTTTTTTAACCAACCACACAGCTTTAGAAGGGATGCAGATGGAGTGGTAAGGGAGGAAGAGACACCTGCTTAGCCATCGAGATCAATCAGATAAACCCTGGGGATCAATGGGCTGACAGATATCTCAACCTGACTTACCCTCATATCTAAACACACCGGGAGACTCTTTAGTGGGATCATCTCCAAGCAACGAACCAAAACAAAACAAAACCTGGCTTCTCTGCTAGCCAGAAGTCGTGTGTCTTCGGGGAAGTCACTCCAGCTGTCCACCGTTTGGTCTCCTTGGGGTCTGGCTTCCATCTGGCTGCCCACTCAAGCAGCAGCGCTTCATGACCTGCTCTTGCCTAATGTCCACGTGTACATTTAATGTCCTAAAGCAAGAGGAGACCGACCCAAACAACATACCAGCATCTGAAGACGATGGGCAGTTGCTCATACTCTAAGCTGTGCATCACCCAAACACTTCCAAGGATTACCCTACTGCTAGTAAAACCAGAACATGAATCTGACGTCATTTTTTTAAATTCTGATTGTGTCTTCTCACTGGTTAAACTCTGTCTCAAAGATGGGGTATTTCCTAGAATGACCCAAAAAAATTCAGTTGGTTTTTTTTTTTCCCCCCTTGGGTTTTTTTTATTTGACTTAGAATGCTTAGCAGGGCTGGGATTATACCTTAGTGGTAGGACACATACCTAGCAAATATACGACCCTGGGTCGGATCCTCAGCAACACTAAAAGAGTGCCTAATCCAGTGGTTCTCAGTCTTCCTCATGCTGCGACCCTTTAATACAGTTCCTCATGGTGTGGTGACCCCCAACCATAAAATTATTTTTGCTGCTACTTCATATCTGTCATTTTGCTAGTTATGAATCGTAATGTAAAATCTATGTTTTCCAATGGTCTCAGGCGATCCCTGTGAAAGGATCATTCCACACCCAAAGAGGTTGAAACCCCCAAGTTGAGAACCACTGGCCTAGTCAAAAAAGAGTATACACAACTCACAGTGAGAACCACTGGCCTGTCAAAGAGAGTATACACAACTCACAGTGAGAACCACTGGCCTGGTCAAAGAGAGTATACACAACTCAACAGTGAAAACCACTGGTCTGGTCAAAGAGAGTATACACAACTCAACAGTGAGAACCACTGGCCTGGTCAAAGAGAGTATACACAACTCACAATGAGAACCACTGGCCTGGTCAAAGAGAGTATACGCAGCTCACAATGAGATTCGGTCCTGGCCCTGACCGTAGGCTAAGATGTAAAGGCAGTCTTGTGAATGCAGCATTTCTTCCCAGGTGTTTTCATTCCCATGTCACTGCATTCATGTCAGACAGATGCAGTATTTCTTTTCCTGTCTTAAGAATATCTTAGTACAGTATCACTGGCTGGTCCCATTTTCTGCTATTTGTACAAAATTGATTTTTCAGATTTTAATAGACGTCTACTGAGTTTGCCATTCAATCTTAAGTTGGTACAGGTTGAGTATTCCTAATCCAAAAACTTAAAATCTAAAATGCTCCAAACCCAAAACACAGTGCAAGGGAAAATTTTCACGTCTGACATCATCTGGTTGCAGTCAAGACCCCAGAAGCACTAGAAACCGTGCATTAAATGACCTTCAGGATATGTGAAGAAGGTAAGTATGGAGAACAAACGTTCCCTGTTTAGACTTGGATCTCACCCCAAGACTCATCATGTACATACAAATACCCAACTAGGCCAAAATGTGTCACATTCCTGGTCTCTGGCATCTTGGGCAAGGGATACTCAACCTACACAGCAACGAGGAATGTTAAAGAAACAGCACTGCATCCCCATCATATGATCTGCATCCTGTGAAGGCCCGCGAACCAAGAAGCCCCGTTTCCTATCTTCCCAGAGGCTCCGGGGGTCCTCTTTTCCCGCATGCGCACTGCGCTCGGCTTCTAAAGGCCTCCTCCAACATACTGAGAGAGACTTTGCAAACGATCTTGACATGGACATGGGAGGATGGCTTTTAGATCAACCAAATCAACTCTGGCATCAGTGGGCTGACAGATATCCCAGCCTGATTACCCTCATATCTGAACACACTGGGAGACGCTAATGGAATGATATCTAAGCAACAAATAAAACAAAACAAAACCAAACCAAAAAAAAACTGGCTTCTTTTCTGGTCACAAGTCACAGTCTTGAGGGAAGTCACCGACTTCTGTCTACCATTTGGTCTCCCAAGGGTCTGTCTTCCAACTGGTCATGTTATCATTAAATGTGATTATTTGAATATTTTTCAAAACTATCATGTAAACAACTTTCTATAACTTACATGGGAAATTTCCCCACATGGTCCTACCATGTTATCAAAGATTACCAAAATCTCAAAGTAAGTGGGCTGACAAACATTTAATATACTTTAAAGATAGTTTAGAATAAAACTTCATAGTGAAAAAAAAAGGTTCTTAAGAAACTATCACCTTTTTGTTGGTGATCGGAACAGACAAGAAATAGTTGGGTTGATAATCTTTGGGGGTTTTTTTCCTCTTCTTTATGCGCTCGTTCTGGATGCCTTCCTTTTCTTTGGCTCTCTTTGAATGGATTTGAGGTATGTCCGTGACTAGAGGGAAACAAAGCAAAGTGAGAGTGTCTCACACATTTAAACAAAGACAACCGAGTTTAAAAATAAAGAAGCCGCACAGTATATATATATAATAAGCAGCAATCCTGAATAACTCATTTTCAAATCTAAAGCAAGAGTCAGCAAGCAAAGAACATAATGGTAAACGGTTTAAGCTTTACAGACCATAGGGTCTGCGTTGCAGCTACCTCACTCTGCCAAAGCCAATGAAAGGATAGAGCTGTGTCCCAATAAAACTTTATTTACAAGAGGAGGTCAGGTTTATACCTTAGGGCAACAAGCACTCTCTACCACATGCCAAAGTTTTTTTTGGTTTTGGTTTTTTTTCCTCATTTTTTGTGCTTTATTTTGTTTTTTGAGGAAGGGTCTTGTTATGTAAACCAATGCCCCTTCTTTAGCCCCTCAAGTTCAGGATTGTGAGCTTGGGCCACTGTGTCTGGCATCATGGTCTTTCTACCACTAAGGAAGTGGATTGTCGGTTGGTTGCTTGGTGTTTGCTTATTTCATCCACTCCCTGGGACCTAACTTCCGCCAGCACACTTCCTCCTAGCTCGAGGTCCCATCCCTTCCCAGCAGCACTGGCGACCTAATTCTCAGGCCACTGTGGATATTCAAGATCCAAATTGTCGCAAGTGGATCATGTCAGACAGGCTCTAATGTCAATTTAAAAGTCTTTCCATTGACTGAAGATGAGACAATTCGAGCATCAAATTGAATAACAAATTTAGCAATGTGACTTTTATCAGATATGATCAAATCCATCAGTTCATAATGATTCTAAAAAGGAAAAAATTAAAACCACAATTCAATTACCTCTGGAGAAGTCAGACAACCATTCTGAAAAAATAATCACTCACGGGCACACAGTACAGTTTTACACCCCTGTAGTGTGTCTTGGGTTTTCTCCCCTCACTCCAGTGCCCTGTTGTCACAATCAACCTGTGACACTGTGAGCCACTGTCATGCTTTATCTTTTTTATAGTCTTCTTGTTATTTACCAAGTTCATCTGGAGAACTAAAGCACAGAATCCCTCTGCTCTCTCACTCCCTGACTTCATTTTCCTTGCAACTTTGGGATCAGTCTGTGTTCTGAAGGGCAATTTGCTGTTATTCCGTTTACTTGCTTTCACACGAAAAGATAAAAAAGCAAATATTTATATAATCATCTAGCTCACCGATAGAACTGGTGACTTGAGGTCACAAAAATGCAGAAAACTTTGGCCGTCTGCCCTGGATCGTTCAGATTATTTATAGTAATTTTATTGGTTAGCAAAAAGTCATCCGTGGAAGTACAGCTTGTAAACCCATAAACTTAATTTATTATACTTGTTAATTTTCATAATGACTTCAGTAGCCATTTAATGTGCACTGGTAAACTTGATGTCATTGACAAAAGCCGTTACTTTCTCAACGGCAGATTTTTTTTTTAACTAAAGCATCACGTGTCAAGTTATGTAAATTATCTAATTTTTCCTCAATTCTATTTATTCATTCAAAAACTACAAAGGAGTGAATTAGAAGAGAAATTAATTTAATTAAGTACTCCATCTGTTATTGTGGGTTGATTGTTTCCACACTTGCTCTTAATTAAAATGCTGGGAATAAATTAGAGTTTGTTTTGATATTTGCTTTCTTGTTATTTAGGCAGATAAAAATCTTTCAAGTAGAGTAGGGGTGGCTATGCTCACCTGCAGTTCCAGCACTTGGGAAGACTGAGATGGGAAGGTTATTGAGTTCAAGGTCAACCTGGATTACACATGGAGTCACTATCTTTTTAAAAAAAAAAAAAAAAAAAACAGCCTAGTGACATCACAACCATCTCAGTCTGCAGCATTCTCTATGATATTCACACAAATAAAAAATAATAGCCTAGTAGATTGACCCGCCCTAACAGCTACATCATCAATGACCTGCTGGAGTGTTGGAAGGGACGGGTCCTTCAGAAAGAAAACCGCAGGATCTCCGTGACTCCGAGCAACAGCAGGATGTCCATGAGGAGTTTCGATGAGGGTCCGGTGATGATGGTGTGTCAGAGGCCTTGAACCAGACCAATGACTCATTGCAATGAACACTTTGTGTGTGGAGCGGGGAGCTGATTGGACAAAAGGGTCCTACTGCATGACACACCACAGCACCCAATGCCACTAGGATGAGTGAAGAGGTTTTGGAAAGATGCAAGAGCGAGGTGGTTCTTTTGTATGTGTGTGTTTTGTTTCGTTTTTAATTGATTTTTTTTTTTGCAGGGTGGGGGTTCTTTGGAGGGGATGCTGCAGGGGTGAGAGAAGGATTTGGAGGGCCTGGGAGGTGAGTGGGATTCGGGTGCATTATGTGAAATTCTCAAAGAATCAATAAAGAATTATGTTATCAAAAATAAATAAAATACCCTACTAAAGCAATTCTCAGAACATATCCACTCATTATGCATGACACATTACGGTATTCGGTATTTGCCTTCCCAATTAATTATATAAAGGACACAGAACATAATTTACCTCTTTTTAACCGACACGGAATAATCACTGATATCTGTATATAATCTTTTCTACACAAAAATTTTAGATGAATTTTTGTTTTATATTTTAAATTTTTTAAACTATAACTTAACTAGTTAATAAATAATAAAATGGTAATTTCCTCTATCTCAAAAATCTCCAATAGTTATATTAGAACTCTGTGTGAGGAAAACCGGCCTGGTGATGCATGCTTATGTTCTAATGCTTGAGGGCAAGAGGATCAGAGGTTCAAGGCCAGACTTAGCTACATAATGATTGTGAAGCCATTCTGAGCTCCCTGAGACTTAGTCTTAAAACATACACACATATAAACAAAACCAGTTTTGAGGACATAAAATAAGGATTAATAATTTCTACAGAACCAAATTTCACATTTAGGAAAGACAACTAGAAACCAACTCTCAAATATTTTCTTTTGAATCTGGATTTAAATGCAGCTTAAGAGCTGGAGAGAGGGCTCACCAGGTAATAGCGCTTGCCACCAAGCCTGATGATCTGAGTTCAATCCCCAGGACCTACATAGTGGAGAGAGAGACCTGATCCCCTCAAGTTGTCCTCTGAACTCCACATGTGTGTTTTCGCATGCACACACTCATACCTATCGACCTACATACATATATACCCACACAAACAAAAAATGTAATTTTTAAACTGTCGCTTGATTGTTCAGAATTGACAATCTCAAATGACTAGAATCAGTGAAAATAAGCTCTCCCCCATCTCCTGTGGGAAGCAGGCTGGGCTATTCCTATCAGCAAAATGACTCTCCCATGCTAACTCCCACTCCACTCTCAGAGGCAAAGAACAGCCAACACCAAACATTTTCTGGATGCTCCCAGGGTCTCTAGCTAATTGAGTCACAATGTGCTTCTCTCATAGAGAGAAGAAACCCCCAAGTCCTGATGCCCTCCTCACTCAAGCTAGATTTGGCTGCTGGAACATGCCTAACCACCAGCCAAAGGTGTGATCCATTCTGCTCTAGCCCTTCACCATGTATGAGATGTTTCTTTCATATATACATTTATGGTTTAGTTATTATCTATCTCTGTGTTCTAGTAAATAAACCGAAATGTATCTTACATTCTTGTGTTTGATTATAATATCCAAAAACTTTTAATATTCCTATATATTTCTAGCAAAATATCCTCTTGTATAAAAACCACTCCCCCAAGAAAATGCAAAACCCCATTTCAGCCAACCAAACCCAGAAAAGATGACCTAGTGCACACTGAGAGAGGCATCATCTCTAAAATGAGACGTCACCATCTCAAATGTCAAGGGAAGTGCTTTCTCTGGCAAGTGGTACACTTCCCGGATGTTCTCCTTAGCACTGTTCTCCTCACGGTTCTGCCAGAGATGCGATCAGCAAGAATCTCTTAGCAGCGAACTCTCAATTCCCACACCCCAGGAAAACCAAAGGACTCACCAGCTTGCACCAGCCCCCTAGAATCTTCAGACTGTTGTCTGAAGTGTGAACCTAATTAGTCTTATCAATAAAAACCAGAAGACACATATCAGGGTAATAACCCGAAAGATCAAAGAGCAGCCACCAGTGACTTCTTACCTCTACGGATCCTCAGGCAGAAAGGGCTGAGATCCTGTCTCCACCTCACCTTACCACTTCCTTTCTCTGCGGCCCCTGAGTGCTGGGATAAAAAGGCATGAGCCTCCATCCCCTGGCCTCTATGGTTAGCTCTAGATCTCAGGCAAGCTTTATTTGTCAGAACACAAACAAAATGTCACACAACAGTTGTCTACACAGCACCAGAAGACTGATTAACTTTGCATGGTCATAAGCACAGCAGAAAGCCAAATAAGGGCCAAGTTAGATCCTCAGCACCTACATCAGGTGGTTCACAACTGCCTGTAACTCCAATTCCAGGGGATCTGCTGCCCTCTGCAGGCCTCCATAGGCGCTGCACTCACATGCACAAACCCTCACTCACACAGCTATATACATATACATAACTGACATTTTTTATTTAATTTTTAAAAACTCCTAGTTCTGCCAGGCAGTGGTTGCATGCCTTTAATCCTAGTACTCCAGAGGAAGAGGCAAGTGGATCTCTGAGCTTTCTCAAGGCTAGCCTGGTCAAAGAGTGAGTTCCAGGGCAGCTAGGGCTACACATAGCAACCCTGTCTTGAAAACCTAAAAAAAATCTAGTTCTTACATATTTATATAAAACTCCTACTTCACAAAAAAATAGTTAACAATTTCTAGTTAACTAGTTAACAAAGAATTTCTCTACCTGTTCCTTTATATTGTAAGGGGGAAAACTACTATTAAAAATAAGAGATAGTGGGGGTGGGGGGAGCACACCTTTAATCCTAGCACTGGGAGGCAGAGGCAGGCAGATCTCTGTGAGTTTGAGGCCAGCCTGGTCTACAGAGTGAGTTCCAGGGCAGCCAAGGTTACACAGAGAAACCCTGTCCCAAAAAACAAAACAAAATAAACCACAAACAGAAAGAGAGGAGAGAGGAAGAAAGGAAGAGTGGGAGAGAAGGAGAGAGAGGGAGAGGGAGGGAGGGAGGGAGGGAGGGAAGGAGAGAGAGAGAGAGAGAGAGAGAGAGAGAGAGAGAGAGAGAGAGAAAGTTGTGGTCAAATAACTCGGAGTTATTTCAAAGGTTTTGTAGGGGCTGGGGAGATAGCTGGGGAAAGTGCTTCTTGCAGAAGCATAAGGACCCCCATTTAATCCCAGGCACCACATCAAAGTCAGGCACAGCAGGATATGACTGTGACCCCAGGGCTGGGAGGTAGGGACAGGCCTAGGGCTTCCTGCCCAGCCAGCCCAGCTGAATCAGTGAGCTTCAAGATCAATGAGAGACTCTGTCTCAAAAAGTAATAAGGTAGAAAGGGATTAAAAGAGATGCTCAACGTCATTTTCCAGCCTCCACATGCACACATGTGTACCAGCACACACAACTGTACATACACACACACACACACACACACACACACACACACACACACACACACACACAAAGAAAACAAAGGTTTTATAAAGAAACACTTGTACACTGCTGTATGTTTAACTCCTCTCTTATACACATTTTGTCTTTTGATCTGTACAACATCAACGTGAGGTTAAGCAAGAAGGAATTACAATCTGCATTTTTACAGTTAAAAGTATCACACAGTTTAAATGACCAAAGTCACACAAGAAGAAAATTCAACAATCAAAACTGAAGACACAGTTGTTTCTCCCCTTAACCCACTAGATCCACGCATGAACTGGAGCTTAGAGTCTGAAATGCATTCTCCCACAGAAGAAATCTTCCACTCTGTGGTTCAGAATATCAGCTAACTATTTGAATAGTTTTAAAGCTCCCGAGACCTACAATATCAAAGCATGCTATAATACTCCAACATTAAGAACGTATTTCGGTTGACTGGCCTTGGGGCTTTTACATTTATTATTGCTCTAGTATGAACTATACCAAATCCTGCCAAAAAGAAAAAAAAAATCCCGCTTACATAAAGGGCCACCCTTCCTAAGGCCCACCCTGAGCAGAAGCAGCCATCCTTTTCAAAGCATGAAGCGAACACAGGTCACAAAGCACCCATCCTTCTTCAAGGTGCATGGTGGTCACTGATCTCCTCAGTAGTCTTAAGGCTACAGAGGCTACAGAACACAGTTTGTTCTCTGGGATTCTGGAGGGATCTCATTATTCACACCTCCTGTAAGCTGTTCAGATATATATCTATGGGTAATATGAGAAGTACCAACAGCTGGACAGCGAACTGATTTCATCTCCTGTTCCTGGATCACAGGGAAATCCGTCACCTTTGTGGAGGACAGAGTGCCAGTCATCATGTATAGTTCTATTTTCACAGTGACATGAACTCTCTGTTTTGGTGTTTCAGTCAAGGGTTGGTTACATCAAGTTTGTAGCTGAAGCTCTAAGAGACTTATTGAATTGACAATGCTTGTCTGGTTCATGGACGGACGGACCTCTCAGTGCACAGCAAAGTGCCTACATATACCCAAAAGCCATGAACCATTTATTACATGAATGGGTAGGTACTTCTGAAATTGCAGAATTGCTTTATTTCTAAAGAAATAAAGTGGGTCATTATAAACCATGAAATGATTGGCCAGACCCATGACTTTCAGAAGTAACCACAGAATGATCTGGCCCAAAATGTTGGGAGCCATTTCTTCATATAATCCGTGACAGCTTTGACAACCAAGTACCAGATAACTGTTAGCACTCAAAAGCATGACAAGTCATCAAATCGAAATAAAGATGAAATGCATGACTAAATGTCTGTCCACTGCTTCTAAGTATTTGTTTAAATAATACAGTACTCACTTCCACAGTCATCTTGAAGATCTACAGTAGCAAATGGCATGTCTGTCAGAGAATCCCCAGTGCTGGCTTCTAATTCCCCTGAGACTTCCTCTTTTCTTAACACACGTTCACACTCACTGCCATTTATTTCTCCTGCAACAAACCAGAAAAAGAAACAAATATTATTGAATTGTTATTGTTAAACTCCTACCCAGAAACCAAAAACACCTCAGCTAAGTGAACAATACACAGCAACCTGCATAAAGAGAGGTTGTGACTTGCTCTTTTAACATAGTCTTGTTTTGAAAGGTGCATCTTTACATTAAACAGTAAGCTTTCTAATGCTTTAATCCTTCTCTAAAGCACAGATGTCAACAGAGTAAATCAGTAATCTTCCATCCATAAAAAAAAAAAATTTCATATCTTTTGACAACAAACCAACAAAGTTTGTTCCTTCACTTGTTTATTGTCTCTTCTCATGTTTATTTTCAATAATATCAGCTATCTGGGGGACTTGAAAAACGTTTTGATGTTGCTTTTATTAGTATATATTAATTACACAATACAGGTTTCATTGTGACATTTTCATAAGTGAACGTGGTGTATTTTGACTATGGTCACACATACACACACACACACACACTTCACCCTCTCACCTCTTCTCACTGACATTTTGTGTTCTAATATCTATAAGCTCAGTTTTTTTTTCCTTCCATAAATTCTTCCATTCTACCATTAAACTTAACACTGGAAATCTAGTTAAAAATACTTGACTCTAGGGGCCAGTGAGATGGTTTACAGGGTAAAGGCTCTTGCCATGAAAGTCTGGCAACCTGAGTTGGATTCCCCAGAATCCACGCAAAGGTGGAGAGAACAGATTCTAATTGTCCGCTGACCTCCATACATAGGTCATGGCATGTATGACCTCCCACATACACAAGAGATTTTTAAATACATGGTTCTAAACATGCATTTTTTTGAAATTCAGCTATGAGAATCAAACCATCCTCACAGTATTCTGGAACAGCCCTCCCACATCATGCACTAAGTCACACTTCACATTTGGTCTCTGTTTTCTTGTTACGGGTGGAACACCCACAATGTTGTGGGTAGAGGGCTAAGGAAGAGAAGACTTGAACTGATAAAGTTAATTGCTAAGTTTATCTGTTGGTGGTCTACCCAGTACTATTATTCACCATGCCTCCATTAGCAGGCATAAATGTCATTTGGACTGAACAAAATCCAGGAATAGTTACGTAATTTTCACCCAGTGTAATCAATGAAGACTAACTTGCCTTGCAAACTGTTAAAGAAAACATGCATTTCCTTCTGTTGCAATCCTCTGTCTTCCAATGCAATAACTGTAACACACATTCCATTAAGAATATGGCTTACATGGCTGGAGAGATGGCTCAGGGGTTAAGGGAACCAACTGCTCTTCGAGGGGACCTGGGTTCAGTTCCAAGCACCCACATGGCTAACAGCAACCTGTTAATTCCAGTTCTAGAGGCTCCAACACCTTCTCCTAACCTCCAAAGGCACTGCAAACTTCCAGTACACAGACATAACACACAGGCAAAAAAACAGCCATACACACAAAATAAAATAATAAATCTGAAGGAGGAGGAGGTGGCAGCTTACAGGGCTAGAGAGATGGCTCAATGGTTAACAGCACTTGTTGCTCTTCCAGAGGAGCAGGGTTCATTACCCAGTGTCCAGCTCCAAGCACCCACATCTGGAAACTCATCCACTGCCTGTAACTCCAGTTCTGGAAATTTCACACTCTCCTCTTGCCTCCTTAGGCACTGGATACTGCGCCATACATACATTCAGATGTGCTTGTGCGCACACACATACACACACGCACATATTATAAATAAATTTTTTTAAATATATATATATAAGCCTGGCAGTGGTGGTGCACGCCTTTAATCCCAGCACTTGGGAGGCAGAGACAGGC
>CABHPQ010174961.1:16442-46744 GCA_902168405.1 Peromyscus aztecus | reverse complement strand
AAAAAAAAAAAAATTCACATATAGAATAAGACCAGCAAATCAAAATGTTTACTCAAAGCTCAGGTGACAGTCATTCATTGTTAATTTATTGAATAATTATCACCTAATCAATAGAACAGGAATTATGAAATGGGGCAGTGATGAGGAAGAAGAGAGAGGGAAAAAAAAAAAAACAAAACCAAAGCCAGGTTGTGGATCTACCAGTTGGCAGACTGCCTGCCTACTTAACCATGTACAAGGCCCTGGGTTCCGTCTCAGCACCAAACTCAAAATAGTTACTTTAGCTTAATGCCACAGTCTCCACATCTCCAGATCTCCAGATAAAAATATTTGGAGAAAAATGTGGGGGGGGGGGGGTGAGAGATGGCTCAGGAGTTAAGAGAACTTAACTGCTCTCGCAGAGGACCCAAGTTCCGTTTCCTGCATCTGAATGGGGCAGCTTACAATCACCTATAACTCCAGATCCTTGAGATCTGATGCCTTTAGCTTGTGTGGGTCCCCATACACATGCACATACCCCCCCCCTTACACACACACACACAAAGAAAAATAAATTAAAAAATAATTTTAAAATATTATTTTAAAACGTGTGCCTATATTGAACATATATAGACTTTTTCTTGTCATTTTCCTTAAATAGTACAGTGTAACAACTATCTCCATGCCTTTTGCATATTATATGTTATTATATTATATATATTATATAAGAATCATAAGTATTCAAGAATTTAAAATATATAGAGGCATGTAAAAGTTACATGCACATACTATATACTGTTTTACATGAGGCACGTCAGCATCCTTGGGTTTTAGTGTCTATCCGGGAAACCAAACACACTCGGATGCTCAGGGATGACTTTATTGTGTTTAAAGCTGAGGTTCCTAGTTGCCAGAGTAAAAGAGAGCAATCCTATGGTCTTAGAAGCTGTTTGGCAGATGATGTAGTCTAACTCTATGATTTACTTTGGGGTAACCTTAGGTTCCTACCAAGATGGTTGTGTGCCCCAAGTCACATAAAGGTTTGGTGGCAGAAACAGACCAGGGTAGATCCCATGTTTCCAACCTTGAAACCTAAGCTGTGTTTTCTGGATTTCTTGGTCCGATAAGAAGGAGCCTTGCAGGCCAAAGAATGTTTCCCTTGGTAACTTTGTCACGTGATCAGTAGGCCACTACTTCAGCTGGGGATGGAAATCAGCCCAAGCCTGGCCTCCTGTGAACTCTGGGACAGGGATGGGGTGGGAGCTTTTGCTGTTGTTGGTTTTAGATCGTTTCTTGCTTTGTGTTAGGCTCCTTCAAGCTCATGGCCCCCTACCTCGGATTCCCAAGTGTTAGGGTTATAGGCATGTGCCACCACACCCCAGCCCTGAATCAGAGACCTCACCTTGAGGCTCTCAGCACTTTTGCTACACACATCCTTCCTGTGGTGGATAGGGAAAAAATGTTTCCTGGGGCTTGAGATGCAGCTCAGTGGTAGAGCATTTCCCCAGCATGGGCAAGGCACCAGGTCCAATCCCAGCATTGCAAAAAGATCTAAAAGAAAAAGAAAATAACTTTTTAAAAAGCTGGTGTAAGCTGGGGCTGGTGGCCTACACCTGTAATTCCAGGATTCAGAATAGTGAAGCAGATGGATCAAGAGTTCAAGGCCAGCCTGGGCCACATAGTGAGATCCGGGGTCAAACAACAATAAAAATTACCAATTGAACTAAGCAGGGTGGCAAATTTCTCTAATTACAGTATTTTAGAGGCTGAGGCAGAAGAATTTCAAGTTCAAAGCCAGTCTGAATTATACAGTGAGTTTCAGGCCTCCCTGGAATACACTGAGACTCTGTCTCAAAAACAAACCCTCAAATTACCTACCAGATATCTTCTACATTTTAGGCTGTGTACAGGGCACTTTATATACATCACCCCTGAATGCGTTAGGCTCTGAAATGTCCATAGTCTCCTCCCTATTTTACTGTTGGGAGAAACTGAGGCTTTTTATTTATTTTATGCATATGGGTGTTTTGGTTGTGTGTGTTTCTGTGTACCTGGTACCTGTGGAGGCCAGAAGAGGCATTAGATCCTCCGAAACTGGACAGTTGTGAGCCGCCATCTGGGTGCTGGGAATTGAACCTAGGTCCTTTTTTTTTTTTTTTTTTTTTTTTTTTTTTTTTTCCCGAGACAGGGTTTCTTTGTGTAGCTTTGCACCTTTCCTGGAACTCACTCTGTAGACCAGGCTGGCCTCAAACTCACAGAGATCCACCCGGCTCTGCCTCCCGAGTGCTGGGATTAAAGGCGTGCGCCACCACTGCCCGGCAGACAGTGCTCTTAACCACTGAGCCATTTATCTCTCAAGCCCCTTGCTTTGATTTTTTTAAAAATTACATTATGTGTATAGGTGTGTGCTCCCTGGAAGAGGTCGGAGGACAACTTTTGGGAGTTGGTTCTCTCTTCCCAAATGTGGATTCCAGGGACTAACTCAGGTCATCCTGAGGATAAATCGTCTTTATGCACTGAGCCATCTCACAGGACTTGTTTATTAGTTGGTTGGGGATTTGTTTGTTTATTTATTTTATTTTTCTTGTCCTTTTGAGAACAGAGTCTCTTATAGCCTGGTCTGGCCTCCAACCAAGGACATCCTAGAATCTGATCCACCAGCCTCCACCTAAGTGCTAAGGTTATGGACATGGACCACTGTGCCTCTGTAGGGATTTTGACCTTGTAAAACATTGGAGCACATTTCAACCTGCCCTTCTGTTAGGAACCTGGGACAGGGAAAGAATGTACTGGTTTCTTCTGGAACAGCTAGGCTCAGAGGCTGAGGGAAGGAAACCTGAAACCAGATCAACAGGGACCAGACAAAGGCCTGAGGCTGGCACCACCTGAGCTCTTTCTTGGGGACACAGGTGGCCAGTACTCTGGCTGCTTGCCAGTGCAAAAACTCCACCTATCCAGGTGACTCTCCCGGTTGTCCTGCTGGTCCTAGGGGAAAACACTCATGATTATAATTTGTCTTCATGGACTGACGACAAAGGCCACTATTACTGGGCCCTTAATAGTAAAATCCAGATGGGGAAACGGAGTTTGGGGACAGCTAGGGCCTTGTCTGAGGTCACACAGCAATTTAGTGATAGAGCAGGAAAATGAACTGAGGTCTCCAACCATCCATTTCTGGGCTTTTGTTGGCTCCAGGAAACCGAACTTCTCCCAGAATCTCATGTACCACAGGACTTTACCTATCTCCCTTGTTAGCATTTAGGCAAATTATTTAGTGAGCACCTAAGCAGTTTGAGGAATATGTTACAAATTGCATTTCAGGGAATCAGTAGTACAGTCCCAGGTATAAAACAAGAGCCTTGAACGCTGGAGAGGGCTTGGTGGTTAGAAGCACTCATTAGCAGCTCTTTCAGAGGAACCAGGTTCAATTCCCAGCACCCACATGGCAGCTCACAACCGTCTGTAACTCCAGGTTCAGGCACCAGGCACACACATAGTGCACAGACACACATGCAGGCAAAACACTCATACACATAAAACAAAATTTTTTAAAAGTTAAAACTAGACAAGGGCCTCTGAGTTTATAGACAAGGGCCTGCCGTTCAGAAAAGCTGAGGAAGTAACCCATTGTATGACCTAACAATGGCTGAGCCAAGGCCAGATCTAAAACTGGCTGGCTTCAGAGCTGTGTTCTACTCGCTTCCTAAGAAGCTAAGGATAAAAAGGGGGCCCAGGATGAAGGTAGGACTTTTTGTTTGTTTGGGTTTGGTTTGGTTTTTTTCCCAGGCTTTTGGAACAGTGTTTTACCATATAGCCCATTCTGGCCTAGAACGTGCTGTGTTGCCCAGGCTGTCTTCAGACTATAAATCCTCTTGCCTCGGCCTCCAGTAATACCGTCATTACAGGCACGAGTCACTACCCGAGAGCCCGAGGTATGTGAGATGCTACAGGGTTTCCTCTGACATTGTCCTCTGTCCCTGCCTTGCTTGGGCAGTTTGCCTACAGGGATGATGTGCCTTTGGTACGGCTGGAGGTAGCCGATGAATGGGCACGGCCGGAGCAGGCTGTGGTGAGGTACCGCATGGAAACAGTGTTTGCTCGGAGCTCCTGGGACTGGATCGGCTTGTACCGGGTGAGAAGGACAAGAGTCCGGGGCTCTCAGGGAAGGAGGGGCCCTGCAGCCCCCCTGGAGTATCACTGGCTTGTCGCATGTTTGATGCTCTGCTGGGAAGCTGCTGGCATTAGGGTGTCCCAACCCTGGTTCCTCTTTTCCTAGGTGGGTTTCCGCCACTGCAAGGATTATGTGGCTTATGTCTGGGCCAAACATGAAGAAGTAGATGGGAATATCTACCAGGTATTTACAAGGAGAGGAGGGTTGGAAGAAGGCCCCATTGCCCTGGAGACACCAGAATTCTGCTTAGGGGAGGGGGTCCTGAGGCTACCCCTTGGCCCCAGCTTGGGCCTCTACCCCTGTGTCCACCAGGTGACCTTCAGTGAGGAATCACTGCCCAAAGGCCATGGAGACTTCATCCTGGGTTACTATAGCCACCACCACAGCATCCTCATTGGCGTCACTGAACCCTTTCAGGTAAATAGATCAGACTCTAGGGCCAAAGCACCTCAGAGAAGTCCTGGTCAAATGTCACATCTTCTGTGTTCTGCTCTGTGACCTCAGACCAGCAGCCCAACCTCTCTGAGTCTGCCAACATGGAGGGAGGAAGTGGGCAGGCTTAGAGAGTGGGATTGCCCCAAGTGGCTAATGTTCTCTCCAGATCTCGCTGCCTACCTCAGAATCAGCCAGCAGCAGCACCGACAGCTCAGGCACCAGCTCGGAGGGCGAGGATGACAGCACTCTGGAGCTGCTCGCACCCAAGTCCCGCAGCCCCAGCCCTGGCAAGTCCAAGAGACACCGCAGCCGCAGCCCCGGCCTAGCCCGCTTCCCGAGTCTCGCTCTCCGTCCTTCATCCCGTGAACGCCGCCGGGGTGGCAGCCGTAGTCCCTCACCCCAGAGCCGCCAGCTGCCTCGGGTGGCCCCGGACAGGGGTCACAGCAGTAGCAGCCGAGGTAGTAGTGAGGAGGGGCCCTCTGGGCTGCCCGGGCCCTGGGCCTTCCCACCGGCTGTGCCTCGAAGCCTGGGCCTGCTTCCAGCCTTGCGACTGGAGACCGTAGACCCTGGTGGCGGAGGCTCCTGGGGACCTGACCGGGAGGCCCCTGACCCTAACAGCCTGTCCCCCAGCCCCCAGGGCCGACTGGGGCTCGAAGAAGGAGGCTTGGGGCCCTGACGTGAGTAGGCAGATGGGCCTGGACAGCCTCGCTCTGCCCCTGTCTTCCACAAACCTGCCTGCCTCTCTCTCTTGCTGCTGCTCCAGCCCTCAACCACACCTGCCACTCTGTCTTGGCCGGGAGTGGCCAACTGGGGCTCCCCAAACTCAGTCCTGGCACCACCTCAACTGTGACAATCGGCAAAACCTCGCCTGGGCCCCCATCGGGGATGGGGGTGGGGGGAAACGCTGGCAGATGTTCTGATCTTGGAGGTCATCCATTAGGAATTAAATTCTCCAGCTTCACCCCTGGTTCCTGCCTGACTTGTGAGTAGTCTGCAGATGGAGGGTGGTAGGAATTAAAGATGTGAGGGAGTGATAGAACTAACATATAATAGGCACCAGCTGTGTATGGAAACATGCCATCTCCTTTCATCTCCACCATAATCCTGAGTGCTCAGTGCCATTCTTAGACCCATTTCACAGATGGGCAAACTGAAGCCTCCCAGAGGTCTTGCCAGCGTCTCAAGAGCAGACAACAAAACTCAGTCTGGCTATGTACTAGAGGAAGAGAATGCTTACTGGTTGTATATGTGTTTATTAATTCACTTACTCCTCAGCAACCCTATGAGGTAGTTCATGTTTACGAGCAGCTCCCCTTTTCAGGCTGGGGGTGTAACTACATTGGTTGCATGCTTGCCTGGCAACCCCAGGTTGAAGGGTTGAAACCCTGGATTCCTCCCCAGCACCACAGAAAACTTGGTGTGATGGCTTAGTCTTGTAATCCCAGCCCTTGGAGGTAGAGGAAGGTGGATCAGAAGTCCAAGGTTATACTCCTGTACATAGCCAGAGCCAGCCTGGGCTACAATTAAACCCTGGCTCAGACAAAAACAAAACAAAACAAACAAAACCCCTCCTCTCTTCAGAGGAGGAAACTAAGGCTCAGAGTGGAGAAAGGAGGTCCCTTGTCCTAACTCCTCAAGGGCACAGAAGAGATTTCAGTTGAGAGTTAGAGCAGAAATATTAGTTCAGGCTAGGAAGGGCCCCGAAGCTATTAAAAGATGGGGTCTCCAGTGAGGAGAGTTGCGAGCATGCTCCCATGCTGGATTCACATCCGGGTATTTCTGCTGGAGCTCTGTTTTCCTACCTGCAGCTCTAGGCCTCACAGCCAGGTGCTGAGGCTCCCCGAGGCAGGTCTCAAGACATGTTCATTTTGCAACAGGGACAGTCAGGTACCTGCTTCTGGTACCCCATTTCCACCTGTGTATGATGTTTCCTGGCAAGGTCTAAACCCGAGGCTTCAGAAAGAGCCTCCTGAACACCACATACAGGCCCAGGAGTTGTAGCACCAGCTCCAGGTCCTCCAGTACAGCAGGTGTGGCCCAGCATTGGGACCTTGAGCTTCCTCCCATCAAGCCTCCTGTTGTCCACGAGAGCCATGCTGTTCCTCTCAGAACATAGCAAGGCCAGGAAGGAGGTCCAGGCTGGCGCCCAGGCTGCTAGCCTGAGGTCATGAGCTCCGGAATGTCTTCGGTCCACCGGCTCTCCAGATTGCTGGGGTTCGTTGCAGACACTGGCTGTAGAATGACCTGGAGGTGGCTGAAGGCTCCAGAGGCCAGGCCAGAGCCCCATCTGTGCCTTTATCCCAGAAATGGAGCCGTTTCTGCTGAAGCCTCTGCAAGTGCCGAGCCGACACCTTGATGGCCCTGTGGTCTCTGGAACAGCTGTGGGGACAGAAAGGGTCAAGGCCAGCAGAATCCCACCCTGCTTTGAAAATGGAACCAAGGCCCAGAGAGGAGCAGGTGTGAGGCCAGGGTCACCAGCAAGCCATAAAGGGCATGGCTACTCCCAGATGAAGCAGAATTAACCTGGGCTAGTACCCAGAGGCCTAGGTTCCATATTGAAGCCAGTAATTGAGCCTCAGTTTCCCCAACTCATGTATCCAGCAGGTCTTGAGCTATGTACAGCACATCCACTATTTCCTTGTTTTGTGCCCTCTTTTTGTTTGTTTGTTTGTTTGTTTGTTTGTTTGTTTGTTTGAGACAGGATCTCTCTGTGCATCCTAGACTGGTCTTAAAACTGCTATCTATCCCAGTTGGGCCTCAAAGTACATTCTCCTGCCTTGGCTTTCCAAGTACTGGGACTACAGGCATGCACCCCACACCTGGCTTTCCTGTAGCCATTCTACAGACGAAGTAGTAGAGGATTGCAAAGGTGAATCAGCTTATCAAGGATATACGAGAATTAAATCTCAGAGTCCAGGCACACACACACACACACACACACACACACACACACACACACATCCCCCACCCACCCAGGCCTGCTGCAGAGCTGGGCCCGGGGCAGCATGAGTCAGAAGGACGGCGACAAATGGAGTTCAGAGCTCCTCTGACCCTTTCCCCGGCCTCTTGTCCCAGGCACACAATTGGTCTCTATATAGGCAAACCCAGCCCTTGGCAAAGGCCCCCCCATCCCTCCTGGCTCTGCCATGGCTCACCCTTTGTCTTCAGCACAGTCGAGTTGGGGGGTAAGCTTGAAGCAGGTGGTTCCCAGGAGCTCCCAAACCTTGTTGGTGCCTGCAGGTGGGCTGTGGAGCCTCAGGAAACGTGCCAGCCTGGAGGTAGATGCAGGCTCAGGCCATGCCAGAACCTTGCCAGGTGCCTCTGCACAATCTGGCAGCAGGCAGCCCCCCCCCCCAAACCCCCCAGCAGGCCTCACCGGCGGGTGCAATTGCAATGGAAAAGGGGCGTCTGGGCACTGTTGAGCAGGTGGAACTTGGTTTCCTGAGGCTTGATCTGGTTGGTGTTCACACCGGTCCAGGTGTCGAAGGGTTCGACAGACTCGGTGGGCACCTGGGGGCAGATGTGGTAATAAAGAGAGCCTGGCCCACCAGGGAGGCCTCACCGGTGCCCGCCACCATCCAGGAGACACACCAGTACAGTTACACGGTCCTCTTTTATCTCCTCCCCTCTGTTCACAGAACGTCACCCACATAGAATGAACTACCCCTACCCCATGCACAGTTACTGTCTGGAGATCCCAGGGAAGGCTTCCTGGACATAGAGACTAGGAAGCTGAGTCTGGGAGAGGAAGAGAGAGAGAGGGCTTCCGACAGGAAGAGAGCATGTGCCAAAGCATAGCCGTGAGAGTACGTTGTGGGGGCTTCGGCTTTGTATTTTCCAGGCTTAAAGCATGGAACCCGGGGCCATGCATGTTGTAGACAAAAGCTTCACCCCTGGGTTCATCCAGCTGGGTACATCTAACCCTTGCAGTCGGCATTTGAGGAAGCAAATGAAGTTTGTGAAGCTGAAGTTTCAGCTCAAGGGTAGAATCCAGAGGCCCTGAGGGTTCTGAGTGTTGAGATTTCATCAGCTAATATTGTGAGAAGTGAGGGACTCAGCAGGGCATGGCATGACCCAAGTTATGGAACATGGAAGTCCCTTGTTATCATAAGATCTGATGAGGAAAATTGGGGTGCCCTGGGAGGTGTTTAGAACAAGAAAAGAAGCAATACCTACATTTGCGTACAGAGACAAGAACACCCACTCACCCCACCCCCTAAAACTTGGTTTTAACCTCACCTTGAAGTTTTGGGCCACCCTGATAGCCTGGATGGGGGACTCCTGGCTGGGCTCTGGGAACCATATCAGGCATGGAGGAAACTGCAGGGGTCTGGAAGGCCGTGGTGGTGGCTGTGCTTTGGTGCCCAGCTTGTGTCTGCTGTGAGCGCCTCTTCTGGGGGTGTAGGCTGGGGGCTGGACTCTGGGGGCTGGGGGTAGGTGAGATGTCTGTAGCCTTCCAGGAGACATTGTAGTAGGTCCTGGGCTGAAGATGAGCAAGGGGCACTGAGCCATATGCCCTGCACCTGAAGGAGGCAATTTGAGGCAACTGATGACCCAGAATTCCTGTTCTCAAAGCCCCCAGGGTCATCTCTACAGAGGCTAAATCTCTGCCATTCCCATCCCCCACCCCACTGGGTTGTGGGATATGATATACCCCAGAAGGGTCCAAACCCCAGGGCCTGTGCTAAAGAAAGGACAAACTCAATAATGCATGGTTCCTAGAGGACAAACCTCCCTCCTTCCCTCCCTCCCTCTCTGGTCTTGGAGCCCAAGTTGCCCTGCTGGCTGGGAAAGGACTCAAGAGGGGCAGCCACATACCCTCCCCACCAGTGCCATGCTACACAGGTCTCCTGCTCCTTCAGCACAAAGCAGGGGATCTCCAGCACGTTGAAGAAGGCCACGCCCATGATGTCAGAAATGGAATCACGCTGGCTCCTCAGACATTGCTGAAACCTGGTCGCAGAACCAAAATTCAGGTCCCAGGACCCCAGAGAGACTCCTGGCACCTTCTGCAGCCCACACTACCAGCTGAGCATTCATTTTCTGGGGCCTCAGTTTTGCCCACCTGCACTGAGGGTGGTCAGAAGAGGAAGGGGCCCCAGCTTCTGGTCTTTAGAACTCTCTGGATTCCTAGTGCCTATACCCAAGGACTGGATAACTCTGCTCTGCCCCTGAGCCCCAGGCCCTCTCTGCTGCCAACCTGGCATCACAATCGCAGTGAGAGATGGTGTGGAATCGGAAGTTTCGGATGCCATAGTTATACTGCAAGGGTGAGATGGTTTGTGGGCATTGGTCGTGTTCCCGGCAGCAGAGGTCAGGGCCCTGGAACATACCTGCATGGAGAGAAGAGGGAACCAGTTAGAGCAGGGTTCTGGATACCGTGCACCAGCTCTGCCTACTTGGCCATGGTAGGCAGAGTTTACCCCATTCTCCTCCCAGCCCATGGGTGGCCTCAGGCCAGTTGTTCTCCGGATACATGACACTCATAGTTCCAACATTTTCAGAGAAGACCATCCAGGCTTGCAGCCTCCTAGTGCAAGGAAGCCCACACATCAGCATGTGGACACGTCTTCCTCAGAACTAGAGCTGACTCACAAAGTTCCCAAGCTCACACCCAAGTAAAACTCAAGTTATGAAAGTGTGTGTAATGGAATGACAGACAGGTGGGGTGCAACGTGTTCTCTGGTACTGCAAGACAGTGGGTGGCCAAGATGCCATCCTGGCCCACTCAGGTCAGGTCCTCCACCAGCGCTGTGTGCAGATACACAGCAGACAACCACAGCCCAAGCAATAGTGCCCTTCCTGGGTGTTTCCTACAAGCCAAGCTCACAGCAGTCCCAAAGGGGAAGTGACCCTTTATCTTACAGATAAGAACTTGGAGCTACAAGAAATGTCAGTTTGAATATGCTGAGTTGCAGCCTGAACCCAGGTCTTCGGGGCTCTTTTCACTTAAGTACCTCATGGGTAGAGGCTGTTTAGAACCAGCAGAATCAGGATTCTCCCAGCCTGCCTCGTCCCTTGGATGGTGATTCATGAGGACTCTGGGTTTGAGTAAGACCTTTCCCATCCATGACATCACTTGTGTGCGCCATGAAGAGCTACTCATGCTCACCCCCATTTTACAGATAAAAAATTGAGGTTCAAAGGGTAGGCACTTCTCTAAGGACAAACCCACACACATACACACACACATACACACACATATACAACCCTGTGGCTCACCCAGTTCTGAGGAGTTCTCAGCAGAGTTCCCAACTCCACACCACAGCGTGCCAGGAATGGTCCAGCCTCTCCTCTTTCGACCATGCCCTCCGTCAGGTGCTCCACTCTGCCCTGTTGCTCGCTTCTCCCTGGCTCCCGTAGGACTAGCCTCAGACCCTTGACAGGCCCCCCACTGGCTCTGCAGAGTGGCCAGTGCTCTCTGCAGCTCAGGTCCAGGGGTGTGGATGAAGAAGTACCGCCAGGGTTCACGAGTACAGAGGGCCCTGAAAGCTCTGATGAGCTCAGACTCATCCTGCCTGATACATACCTTCAGCCTGTGGTGAGCATCCCAGAGGGCCTGGAAGAGTGCCAGGCCCTGGGCATCTTGGCCCAAGAAGCTCAGGGAGCCCGGAGGGCTACCAGGGATGAGCTTGACCAAGTAGCAGGAGGTACTGTTCCAGTGAAGGGTGAGGAAGCCCTGGGGAGCAACCCCTAGGAAAGCCAGCACCCCCAGCAGGACCCCCAGAAACCCCATTCTGTCCTAGGCCAGCCTGGTCAGACAAAGCCCCCTGGATGCCTGCCTTTGGCTACCCAGGAGGCGGCTGCTGAGGCTGGATGGGAAGCAATGCCCAGCAGGCCCTGGGTGTCTGTCGGGCCAATGAATGGAGCTGCGGGAGGAGGAGAAAGGCAGGAGTGTGGGGTGATCTTGGGCTTGTAACCGAATCCACCGGCTGGGCAGGCTGCTGATTGGCTGAGAAACGCATTGCTGGGCCCACGCCTCCGTTTATCCTGCCCTCAGTGCTGTCCAGTCACCTGCCCCAGGCCAGCCTGTAAGGATGTGTCTGTGGGAGCCAAAGCCTTGCCGCTGTGAGGGTGGGGGATGGAGGGAAGAAGCCAAGGAGAAGCTGTGTCTCTTTTGGAGTGAGAAGAGAGTACAGGGACTTAGAGGGGACCCCCGGAACCTGTCCTTGTCCTCCTAACCCAGTTGTGGCTGCCACACCCAAGTCTACAAGATTGGCAAGAGGCCATGGACCTCACTCAACCGGAGCGGGTAAAAGAGGTGAGGGCAGGGCCGGGGCTCTGGGGCCCACCCTGGGAGTTCCCAAGTCTTCTGAGAAAGGAAGATTGATTCTGGTGCTCTTTCCAAGACCTGGCTCTCAGAAAGACTGTTGGCGTACTCCAAAGAGAGTGCCACAGGACCCCTGGGACCTCTGGGATTTTAAGCACAGATCTGCTCCAACACCAATACTCCTGCCTGATGGTTGGGACCCACAGCTAGAGCAGGACATGAAAACAGCCTGGAACAGAGCTGGCACTGGGGATTTGAGAGCTAGGGTCCCCAGATAAGCAGGAAATATTTCAGAGGGCCCTGGTCTGCATGCCTTCTATTCTAGAAGTACGGCCACCTGGGGACCCAGAAGGCATCATGTGTCCTCCAAAAGACATGGGTCTCTCTCCTGGGGAGAGGGTTATACTCAGCACTGTTTCCCATGTCCCCAAGCCGATACGTCACTCAGATTCCCACCATCTGGTGAAGCTGGTACTTATACTCATTATATAGATGAAAAAAACTGAGCTCAGCTGGACATAGTGGCGTACACATTTAATCCCACCAGGCAGAGACAGGTGGATTTCTGAGTTTGAGGCCAACCTGGTCCACAGAGTAAATTCCAGGACAGCCAGCACTACATAGTGAGACCCTGTATCAACACCCTCCGCCAAAAAAAAAAAAAAAGATAGAAACTGAAGCTCCATAAGGATGATAAAAATTTAAATGGCATTCAGGCTCCATGGGGCGGAGGGGGTTTAAAGGCTGGGAATCAGGGCTGACTGGGCCCAAGCCCCCTTCAACCGCATCCTACTCTTTCCAGGAAGTCAGATCCCAGCATGGCAGAGTTAGAGTACTGGGAAGAGAAGCTCAGTGTGCTGCTTCAGGGGAGTGACTACCAGGTCATGAGGCCCATCTTTGTGGCTTCAGAACTAGCACTGACCTGGGGGAAAATAACTGAGGACAAGCAAAAGAGGATGGGTGTAACTAACCTAGACACCAAACCCCTCTCCGGAGGTGGAGAAAGAGGGTGCGGAGCCGAGGAAGTGGTGGCGGGGAGGGAGAGAGGGCAGGGACCCAAACAAGCCGAGTGGAACCTTTCTGGGAAAAAGTTTGGCATTGTTGTGGTCTTTTCTTTTGCCATGGGGCCTGACTTCCAGCTCAGCTCCCCTTTCCACATTCCAACCCTTCCTTCCCCATCACCTGGAAAGGCCGGAAGCGGTCATATCTAGAGCCCAGCTTTGGAAAGATCTGGCAGACCCAGCTGGGACGGTGTGACCCTAGCCTTAGAAGTCAGCTACTCTGAGCCTTGATTTCCTCTTCTGTATAACCAGAGCAATCCCTGCAGGTACCTAGAGGATGTTAGGCAAGCCTCTTAATGTAGGCACAGCGTCTGCCAGCCAGAACACTCACTAACGCCCTCAGGGTAGCAGGAAGCAGCTCACCTAGGAGAAAGCCAACCCTAAGGTTTGGGGGCCACTGTGTCTATAGCTACCCACTTTGGGATGGGAACTGTGGGACTGTGGCTAGGGCACTGCCTCACTGGGGAACTTTGTCTTATTTAGGTCCCTGTGTTCCTCCTCTGCAGAGAAGTATGGTGGGGGAGGAGCTTTGAGATCTCTTCCTGTCTTGGCCCCACCGGAAGGCAGGCTGGGGCGGCACAGGCCCCAAGGGAGGCAATCACTGGGTTTCTCTTCCTACTCCGCCTGGGTGGCCACATCAGTCTACGGACAGGAGCTGGACCTTGTGTCCCATCAGGGTGTCCCTCAGAGGACAGCTGGGTCCAAATGAGCAGATAGGACAGGGGTGTACGCTTTCCTCTGAGCCTCCGCCACCCTGATTGACAGCGGGCATCGTGGGGATAAGGAATGGATGTCTGTCCAAGAAACCAGCCTTTTCCTGTCCGTGTCACCCCCTCCCGCTCCCCTTCTTTCTTTTTTGGTGGGGTCTTGCTAAATAGCCCAGGCTAGTATCAAACTTGGCATCCTCCTGCCTTAGCCCTCCGAATGCTGAAATTACCAGTGTGCACACCACGCTCCAGCTCCATTGCTCCATTCCTTTCGGATTCTTGCTCATATCCCCATCTGCCTGTGCACTTTCTAGCTGAGTCTTATCATTCCTGTCTCCCCAAGCCCCATCTTCCTATCTCCCTGACTTTATCTCTCCACCTCTTTCCATTTGTCTCTGGATTGGTCTCCTTTCCATCTCGGTCTCTCTTCTCTCCCCACCCCTTTCTGTTTTATGGTGCTGGGGCTAGAACCCAGGGCCTTACACATACTCACAAAGCACTCTGCTACTGAGCAACATCTGCAGCTCCGTTTTGTAACAGATGCTTAGGGATTGTTTTTGCTAAAAGAGCATTGACTCCTTCCTCACTTGGTAACTACAGGTAAAAGCAGGACCAGAGCCTAGAGTCTCTGCCTTCGGTCCCCACCTGTCTCCTGCCTACCTCTGCACGTGGGTGTGCTGACCCATTCATGCAGTGACCATCCAGAAACTTGAGAGACCTCACCTATTTCATTCCCCTTCAAGGCTAAAGGCACAGAGAACCTTTTTACAGTGTCCTATCCTGGGCGCCAGTTGTCCTGAACCTGCAGCCACTTTAGATTCAGGCACAGCAGATCCTTGAAGGACAGACCACCCTGCAAACGAGGGTGACTGTCTATGTTGCTAAGGCTGCACCTTGGATATGAATGATCATCGCCTGAGAACTGGTCTCACACAAATAGGAGCCTCTTTGGACCACCTCGTACAGCCAGGATTGCTTAGATTCTGCATGTAGGTTCTTGTCCTAATTTAATCCAATTCTTTCTCAGTTTAAACCTAAAGCTCACTGGGCAGTGGTGGCGCACACCTTTAATCCCAGGACTTGGGAGGCAGAGGCAGGAGGAATCTCTGGTCTACAGAGTGAGTTTCAGGACAGCCAGAGCTTCACAGAGAAACCCTGTCTTGAAACCCCCTCCTAAAAAAAACCCCTAAAGCTCAGGTTAGCACTCAAAGATGAATTTAGGGGTAATTGAACCCTTCATCTGTTCTTCCCAGTGTGTTGGCTATATAGCTTTTCTTACTGTTATTTGTATCTTTGGGGCTTTTGTTCTATTTTATTTGAGAGAGGATTTAGAATTGTATCTCAGGCTGACCTTGAAGTCACTGAATGGCCCATGTTGGCTTGTGACCTGCAGAGATCCAGCTGCTATGGCCTCCCAAGTGCACACCACACCTGGCACATAGAGAGCGTGCACCTTCCCAGGACCTGGAGATGCTCCACTGTCACCCCCCAACCCCAGTCTCCCCACCTCAGCATCTTCCTCTCCATTAGCCTGAATGGTGTCTCACTCCGGCCTTCAGAGCTGGCACTCCCAGCTTTACCCAGAAGGCGCCATGTGCTCTGTGCTCTGAGAATGGGACGGGCTGTGCCCAGCTTCAGAGCATGCAATTCACTTAGAAACAAAAAGTCTTTGCATTCACTGTGTGCCAGGCACTAGATGAGACCCTGGAGAGAACATGCTTCTGAGAGCTGCAGGGTGGGGGTGGGGGAGCAAGCTCAGGGAAAAGGGAATAGGAAGGGAGCATATTCCCCTGGGAGAATGGAGGCTGGAAGTGGAAGAGGGGCTGGAGCCTAGAGTCAGTTGGCTCCTCGAGGAAGCTGCTGCCAAGACCGAGTTAGAAGCAAAAGAGATTTATCGGAGGAAATACTTGGATAAAGATAAAAGGAGAGGATGTAGAACTGGGCAGGGGAACCCTTCAGGCCATGTTTCAGCTCTGACATCTATGGGAAGGGAGGTAAAGGACTCGGGTAAGAGGAGGCTAGCAGGTCTAAGCTAGCCAACAAGCACTGGTGTGAAGATTTCCCGTAGAGGAGCCCCATTTGGACCCAGCCAGCCCAGCCTAGTGACCCAGTTGTTTTGCCAATAGCTGGAGGCTTCCCAACAAGACCCTGGTCTCTGCTGCAGATCCTGAAGGAGCTGCAGCTTTAGGCTGTCAGTCACCTGCTCTCTCAGAGACCAATGAGAGGGGTGGGGGACTGAACGAGGGGACTAAATCTTCTCCAGGAGATCTCAGGCCACAGAGAAAGGGATGCTGGGTAGAGAGCACACCTGTAAGATTCCCAGGTGGGATCTGGTCCCTTGCACTCCTGACCACAGCTGTGCCCAGCTCCAAGTGTGAGGAACTAAAGAGTGAGGCCCAACGCGACAGCGCAGCGAATGGGAAGAGACACATTAGATCTGATGCTGCAAGTGCACAGGCTGCTGGGGTAGCACATGCTTGTCAGCCCGGACTTTGGAGGTAGAGGCAGGAGGACCAGGAACTCCCCCTCCTCAGCTACATAGCAAATTCGAGATCAACCTGGACTGTAGGAAACCCTGTCTCAGAAAGAAAGAAGAACTGGGCCGGGCGGTGGTGGCACACGCCTTTAACCCCAGCACTCGGGAGGCAGAGCCAGGCAGATCTCTGTGAGTTCGAGGGCAACCTGGTCTACAGAGCGAGATCCAGGACAGGCTCTAAAGCTACACAGAGAAACCCTGTCTGGGGGCGGGAAGGGGGGGGAGAAAGAAGAATTGAGGGAAAGTAAGAAACCAACAGACCTCATTGAGCACCATTAGAAGCCATGATGGCTCAAAAACATGCACACAAGTTCTTTGATACTCTTCCCTTCAGAAGGAGGCACCTAAACCCCCTGCTTGAGTAAAAGCTGTTCTCAGTTACTTGCTTGGACAGGTAAAATGTGCTGCAAGTGATAAACCCCCAGCTTGGAGAAGGTACTGTTTTCCTCTTTCTCCCGAATGCTCCCGCTGGGAGGCAGGGCCTGTCACTGTCATTGGGGCAGCCTTATGAAAAGGCTCCTGTGACGAGAGGCGAACTGAAAGGTCTGTGAGCAAACCACTCTTGAAGCAGTTCAGGTTCCACATAATGCAACTCTCCCCCCCTCGTGTGTGTGTGTGTATGTGTGTGTGTGTGTGTGTGTGTGTGTGTGTGTGTGTATGAATTCAAATACCATTCGACCCATCCACTTAAAGTATACAATGACTAGCCAGGGTGTGGTGGCACAGACACCGATAAATCCTAGCACTCCAGAGACTGAGGCAGGAGGATTATGAGTTTGAAAGTCAGCCTGGATTATATAGTGGGACTCTGACTCAGAAAACGAAGCAAAATAAATATTAGAAAAATAAAACCAAGTATATAATGTCCATAGCTGTGTGACCGACACCACTAATTCCAGAGTGTTTTCATAATCTGTAAGAAAAACCCTGTAATAGTTTATTCAGCCTCCATCTAGCAAGCAGTGACTATGAATCAACTTTATGTCTCCATGGAGTTATCCAGTCCATGCTCCAGTCCATGGCCAGTCACGCTGTATTAACAACTAGGGTATGTCCTGATAAATTCCTGGTTAGATGATTTTGTCATCGTGCAAACATCATAGAACGTGCTTACACAAACTGAAAGAGTTGAGTCAGTCACTTGATGTGACTTCTGGATGCATGAAGAGAACGTCAATGAGGCTGAGGAGGCTGCTACTCCTGAAACAGGCTTTCACAGTAAAATTTTTGTAAGTGGAAGGAGTGTACTTTAAAATAACAATAAAATAGTCCGATAACTATATAAACCAGTGACACAGCCATGTGTCATTAACTATCCAGTGCTATTTACTCTGCATAATTGCACACGCTCTACTTTCAGAGCCTGCGGTGGGTGCGGTGGCTCTTTGTACCACTGTCACCACAGAACGTGAGTCACACGCTGTGCCCTGCACCGGGACTACAAAATCACTAGGCAGTTGGAATGTTCCGGCAATTTTAATCTTTTTATAAATGGTTTTATTTTTCTTTTTAATTATGTGTATAGGGGGGTAGGGTTGGGCACAAGAGTGTAGTTGCCCTTGGAGTTCAGAAGAGAGAGTTGGAGCCCAGGAAGCTGTAGTTAAGGGCAGTTGCTGCCGGCTGACATGCTGGAACCTGAGCTCAGGTCTTCTAGCAGCAAGAGCTCTTACCCGGCAAGCATCTCTCTAGGCCTTCCATTCTTTACAGGGCCACCAGGGAATGTGCAGACTACCACCGTTAGGCAGTGTGGAGAATGACTGCATGCAGAGGCATTCCATGTGGTGTTTTATGACCAGCTTCTTTCAATTGCATGTTTTTAAAGTTGGTCCATGTTATGGCATGCAATAGTACTTCATGCCTTTAAATTTTACAAGTTTTATTTATATTTATGTATGGATGTTTTGCATGCGTGTATGTCTGTCTACCACGTGTGTACCCAGTGCCCACAGAGGCCATAAGACGGCATCAGATCCCCTGAAATTGGAGTTACAGGTGGTTAGGAGCTGCCATGTGGGTTCTGGGAGTCAAACCTGGGTCCTCTAGAAGAACAGTCAGTGCTCTTTACTACTGAACCATTTCTCCAGCCCCATTTCGTGACTTTTTATAACTCAATAATATCCCAGTTTATGAATTTACCACGTTTTGTTTATCTATCAGCTGGTGAACATGAATAGTGATGTCATGAATGTTCATGCGCAAGCTTGTATGTGATTTCTTTCTTTCTCTTGGGTATATATACCCACAAGTGAACTTGCTGGGCCAAGTCACATTCTATGACGTTTTAAGGAACTCCCAAGTGGCTATATGATTTTATGCTCTCACCCGTAGCCTGTGAGAGCTCTGGCTTCTTGCCAGCACCAGTTGCTGCCTACCACTGTAACTGCTCTGTTGTGGAGTGGTAGCTCATTTGCTAGCATTTCCCTGATGGCTTATGAAGCGGAGCATATTCCCAGAGCCTACTGGCCATTTGTACATCTGAAATCTTTGGAGAAATGCAGCTGACATGACCACTGGAACCTCATGAGTCTTGAATCAAAATCACTCAATTAAGCTACTTGAATTCCCGAACTTCAGAAACTGTAACACACAGAGAGACAGACACACAAAGACAGACAGACAGATAGACAGGTGCACGCGCTCGTGCGCGCGCGCGCACACACACACACACACACACACACACTCCGAGTAGGTGCTGGAGGTGGTGCTAGGGATTGAATATGGATTCATGCATTTTAGGCAATAGTGTGCGTGTGTGTGTGTGTGTGTGTGTGTGTGTGTGTGTGTGTGTGAATTCAAATAACATTTAATCCATCCACAACCTATGCTTGTTGTGACACATAAAATGGGGTGATTTTTTAAAAGTTTATAGATACTTTATATAATATATATAGATAGATAGATTTATTTATTTATTTAGTTAGTTAGTTAGTTAGTTAGTTAGTTAGTTGAGACAGAGTTTCTCTGTGTAACCCTGGCTACCCTGGAACTAGCTCTGTAGACCAGGCTAGCCTTAAACTCAGAAATTTGCTTGCATCTGCCTACCTAGTGTTGGGACTAAAGGTGTGTGCCACCACACCCAGCTAAGAGAGGTTTTTTTTAAACATGGCAATAGATAACTAACACAGAAACCTTCTATTGAAACAGGGAACGCAGAATTGGAGAGATGGCTCCATGATTGAGAGCACTGGCTGCTCTTCCAGAGGACCTGGGTTTAATTCCCAGCGCCCACATGGCAGCTCACAACTGTCTGTAGCTCCAGTTCTGGGAAATCCAATGCCTGCTTCTAGTCTCAGTGGGTACCAAGCATGCAAGTGGTATACAGATGTACATGCCAGTAAAACATCCATACACATACACAAAATGAGTAAATAAATAATAACAGCAATAATAATAAAATAAAATGAGAACATATCATGGGTGCCTACAATAATGCAGAGACTCAGCCAATGCAATGAAATAGAAATAGAAATAGAAAAAATGTTTTAATATAAATTTTGGAAAGGAAGAAAGAAAACTGTCATGTTTCTAGATTGATTTTTTTACCTGGAAACTCCTGAAGCATTGGCGCGAAGCAGGGAGGGCTCAGTTGGTAAAGTGCCTTTCACATAAGCATGAGGACTTGAGTTTGGACCCCCAGAACTCAGGTAAAAAGCCAGGCGTGGCCACGCATGACTGTAACCCCAGTACTGGGGTGAGGATGCAGGGCAGAGACCAGTGTATTTCTGAAGCTCACTGGTCAGCCAGTCTCGCTGAATCAGGGAGCTTCCTGTTCAAAAGGGAGCTTCCAGTTCAATGGAAGACGTTGTCTCAAAATATAAAAGTAGAGGGGCTGGGGAGAGATGACTCAGCAGTTAAGAACACTTGCTGCTCTTGCAAAGGACCCAGGTTCAGTTCCCAGCTCCTCCATGGTGCTCACACTGAAAGCAGCAGATACACACTTACAATACATTCCAACAAAACACTCACACACACAAGATAAAGATCTTTGGGGTGGGGGAAAGTGTAGAGCAACTGAAGAAAGACACTCAGCGTTAACCACCGACCTCCACACCCGTGGGGACACATGCACATGCACCTACACATACCACAGCAGACCAACCCTCCAACACTTAGAGGACACACCAACCTTCCAACACTTGGGCATATCAGGTATTGGGAGCCAGGCTTTCCCGAAGGCCCTGATATGTAGAGAAGGAACATAGTCCCTCCCCTGAAACCAGGAACACGCTTTGCAGAACCAGTAGTGCCCTGGGGCCAGGGCCTTGGGAGAGGGCCTAGTTTCAGATCCTGGGAACTTGACACCCCCTTGGCCCCCACCCCCATCACCCCTTGAAGGCTTGTGATTATCAGTCCCACGGCAGCTAAGTGTGAGGTCTGTGACACATTTGAGATATCCTGTGTTCCCTTTGTGCAACATGGCTAACTTTGTCCCGTTGTTTGACGGCTTTCTGCTGACTCTGTCTCATTTTCCCCAGCAAACCGCATATAAGATATTGTACTTCTTGGCATGAATAAACTTGCTTGGCATAAGCTATGAGCTTATGCAAGACCTCCTGGTCCCAGCTTTCCTATCTTCCTTATTTCCTCATCCCTGGTCCTCCTGCTAAGGACCCTGTCACTAAAGAATGACCTGATGGTCCAGGTCATCTAGAGTATAGAGACAAAGTATAATGACAGGCCGAAATAAGCCCAAGGTAGGCCTTAATTTGAGTTCAAATTTTAAATTCTTTTTCATTTATTTAGTATGTGTATGTGCATGGGGCAAGGCACATGAGCATGCCGTGACTCACACATGGAGGTCAGAAGACAACGTGAGAGAATCAGTTCTCTCCTTCCACTATGTGGATTCTGAGATCAAACTCAGGTTGTCAAGCTCATCAACAGGTGCCTTTATCTGCTGGGCCATCTCCCTGACCTGAGTTCAAGTTTTTCCTTAGTCTTTGATAATAAAACGAAGATAATAATAGTACCCAAGACTCAAGGACTGATGTGGGTGGGAGCAAAGTTCATTAGTTATCATGCAGCATTTGGCAAATAAGATCTTCGTTGAAGTTGGAGCGTTGAGGGCAGGGGCGAGGAAGGGTGGCAGTGGAAATGACTGGAGGCCCAGGTCCCAGGGCTGCAGACTCTGAGCTCTTTCCATTTTCCCAGAAGGTGCCTGCTTGCTAAAGGGGGTCTAATAAAGCTCCAATACCTGTTGGGGAATATTAGCTGAAGATGTGTTACATTCATTTATGCTGTGGAATATTTCTTTAATGGTACAAAGATGTATTGCATTCCTTTATGTTGTGTTTGTTTAACTCTGTGAAGCTGTGGTACTGTGCCTGTGTAACACACCTGATTGGTCTAATAAAGAACTGACCAGTCGGTAGCAAGGCAGGAGAGAGAAATAGGCAGGAATGGCAGAGAGAATAAATAAATAGGAGGGGAAATCTAGGGAAGGAAGTGAAGAGCAAGGGATCGAGAAAAGAAGGATGCCAGGGGCCAGCCACACAGCCACACAGCCAGACACGGAGTAAGAAGGAAAGAAAGATATATAGAATAAAGAAAGGTAAAAAGCCCAGTGGCAAAACATAGTTAGAAAGAAATGGCAGGAGGCAGAGGCAGGTGGATCTCTGTGAGTTCAAGGCTAGCCTGGGCTACAGAGTGAGATCCAGGACTACACAAAGAAACCCTGTCACAAAAAACAAACAAACAAAAACAAACAAAAAAAAAGAAAGAAAGAAAAGAAAAGAAAAAATCTGACTAGAAACAAGTCAAGCTAAGGCCTGGTATTAATAAGTCTCGGTGTATTTACTTGAGAGCTGGGTGGCAGGCCCCCAAAGGGCCCCCACAGGGTAAAAAAAAGCTAACTACAGATACCCAGTCCCTTCCTGTCACTGGAAAGCCTTGGGATAGTCAATTCCTTGACTGAGTACCTATGATGTATTGTATTGTTGAAATGCCTGCATCTGTGTTCTGGGGTCTTAGCTTCCTGCCACTGACAAAATGTTTTTGATCACTTAAAAGGAGGAAAGCTTCGCCTTGGTTCATGGCTTCAGTCCACTGGCTACTTTGGGCTTGTGGCAACAGCACATCATATTGTGAGCATGTGATGGAAGAAGTCTAGAAGTCTACCCTTCCGTTGTGTCAAGGCTTCCTCTGAGATGAAAATCTTCCTTTTTGGTGGGAAGCTGGTTAATGCTTAAGATATTCAAGAGGAAATGAAAGCTATTTTAAGGGCAAATGAAACATTCACTAAGGGAAGTTCATTAAGCTCTGAAAGTAAACAATTCAATGGCTTCAGGAAGTCCCTGAAACTGACCAGTTTTACTAGGCCCCTCCCTCCCCAAGTGTATGTAAGTAGTAAGTACTGCTGAGAGACATGCCCAGACAAGCTGAGTTGCCTAAAGTAGGCTCAGAGCAGCTGAACTGCCTAGGAGAAGCAGAGACCAGCCAAGCTGTGTGGAAGAGACCCAGACCATCTGAATTACCTAGAAAGGATACTCTCCATCCTGTTGAGCTGAAGGCAGGTTGTGCTGTGTGTTTCAGGTTTCTAGTTTTGGGGGGGTGTCATGCATGCTGATGTGGGCTTTGATGATACAGCTTTCAGTTACTTCTTTTCCTGTAACTAACCCCTCACTCATGTTCCTGTAACGTCAACAAAACTCAGTGGTTCAGCAAATCGAACTTTGGTGACAGCTGTACTTTGGTCCATCGTTGGTTTTCTATTTGAGCGAGTATACATTTGTTTACAACTCCCCAGAAGCAGTGTCGAACAGCATCCTCACAGAGGGACCGGTTTCACACGGCACCCTCCTGGAGCCAGGGAGAAAATATAGAAGAGGCCACAGGTCCAATGTCCCTTCAAAAGCAGTTAACTAGTTTTGCTTCACTGGGCCCCACAGCTTCCACCAGCTCCCAGCAGTGCCACAGGCTAGTGACCATAGGATCCAGGGCGCGATAAGGGGACCAACAAAGAGAAGACTTCCAGTAACTCAGGAACTATAAAGGACAGTCAGAAGAAACACGGGGTAGCATGGTCCTGAGGGTACTGTACCGCTGGACAATGGGCTGCAAAGGCCCTGGGGTATGGGGCTGAGTAACGCTGAGTGTGAACTTACAGCCTTCCTAGTTAGATGGCACTTAAGACTGCAGTCCCACCAGGCACCATTGGCAAGGGAACAGATGAAACAGAAATTTCTGACTACATTTTAATTACCTGGGCAAAAGAATAGCATTTATTCAGTGTGTGTGACTCAGTTCTCTTCTTCCACCATGCATGTTCCAGGAATCAATCTCAGATAAGTAGGCTTGGTAGCAAGTATCTGTACCCACTGATCCCGCTCACTGGCTCGCCGTTAATATTTTTGTTATTTGGGGTTAGAGAGATGGCTCAGCAGTTAAGAGCTCTTGCTGCTCTTGCAGAAGGCCCAAGTTCAATTCCCAGCACCCGTGACTCAGTGCTCCAAACTCCTGCTCCTGGGCAATCTGATGCCCTCTTCTGGCTTTCAGTGAAAAATGCACCCAAACACACATCTCACATAAACACACGTACATAACATAATTAAAAATAAAAAGAAATCCTTAAAAATATTTTTTGTTATTTTAAGTTATAGTCAGCTGGGTGTAGTGGCACATTCTTGCAATCCCAGCACATGGCGGTTAGAGAAAGAAGACTCAGGAGTTCAAAGTCATTAAAAAATATGACTTAACTGGTGTCCCGTGGTTTTCCTAATACATCCGGTAACCTTACCCAGCATATGTGAGGCCTTTAAGAAGTTCTAGGATTGGGACTGAAGAGATGGCTCAGGGGTTAGGAGCACTGGATGCTCTTTCAGAGGACCCAGGTTCAATTCCCAGTACCCACATTACAGCTCACAGTTCTGTAACTCCCGTTCTAGGAGATCTGATACCTTCACACCAATGCACATAAAGTAAAATAAAATAAAAAAGAGAAGTTATAGGATCCTCAGCTAGGCAAATCCTTACCCGTCTCTCTTTTTGGAGGGCAGACAGAAAATGATGATTGGAGGTTTTGTGTAACCAGAACCCATGGCGTCTTGATTGTTCCTATCTGTGTCTCTGATGATCACATTTATTTACAGGGATGAAGAGATGAGATAACTCCATGGTTAAGAACCTCTTGTAGAGGACCCAGATTCAATTCCTAGCACCTACATTGTGGCTCATGACCATCTGTACTCTAGTTCCAGGGCATCCAATATTCTCTTCTGACCTCTTCAGACACTAGGTACGCACATGATATACAGACATACGCGTGGGGAAAACACTCATACATGTTAAAAGCAAGCAAACAGCAACAACAAAACAACTGGGTGGTAATGATGCACACCTCTAATCTCAGCACCTGGGAGGCAGAGCCAGGCGGATCTCTGTGAGTTCGAGGCCAGCCTGGTCTACAGAGTGAGATCCAGGACAGCCAGGGCTACACAGAGAAACCCTGTCTCAAAAAACCTAAATAAATAAATAAATAAATAATAAGTCTTAAAAGAAAGAAAGAAAGAAAGAAAAAGAAAGAGAGAGAGAGAGAAAGAAAGACAGACAGAAAGAAAGAAAGAAAGAAAGAAAGAAAGAAAGAAAGAAAGAAAGAAAGAAAGAAAGAAAGAAAGAAAGAAAGAAAGCAAGCAAGCAAGCAAGCTCTGGGAGCTGAACCCACCCATAGAGTGAAAAGAATGGGTGTTGGGAAACACCAAAAGTGAATCAGGACACTCAAGGGAGGTCTCATTATAGAATTTGACCTGTGGTTGACTAAATAGTAGCAGTCCTATATCTATACCCAAGGCCTCAAGGGCAGAGGGATGTTTGTATTAGGCCCCAGGCTCTCCTGGCCACTGTGATTTGGAAGCAGTTACGATTGTCAGCTAATGAATCCACGTCTCCCAGTGCCTGCCTGACAGATGAACACAGCTGTGCATGGTTGTCTGTGCCTGTAATTCCAACCTGGGAAGTGAAGGTGGGAAAATCAAGAGTTCAAAGTCTACCTTGGCTACATAGCAAATTCAAAGTCAGCCTGAATTTGCTACAGGAGACCCCTGTCCCCAAAATAATAAGACTGTGCTCATGCCAGCCCTGAGCAAGAGAACGCTAATGCAAACCACGGAGATAACCTAAAATATTCTTGCTGTGGCTTAAAATGTAATGAACTGAGGACATTAATTGTAGTAATATATTTTATATAATGTACTGCACCAAATATTATTTTGACCTGTCATTAACATTTTAAAATGATGAATGGGGTACTTTACAGGCTTTTTCATACTGACCATCTCTTCTCAGGAACAGAGACAGGATCAGAAGCTCTGGGTTATTCTCAGCTACATATCGAGTTTGAGGCCAGCCTGGGCTATGTGAGACCCTATGTCTCACCCATGTAAGACACAGAAACCAACAAACAAATTCTGTGTTCGCTTCACACTTACTGTGTTGTTCAATTTAGATTTACATCTAAAGTGCTCACTAAAGGTATCAGACAGAACAGCTCTCTCTCTCTCTCTCTCTCTCTCTCTCTCTCTCTCGTGTGTGTGTGTGTGTGTGTGTGTGTGTGTGTGTGTGTGTGTGATATGTTGTCTATCTGTCTGTCTATCTGGATGTGTCTGTGCTTGTCTGTTTTGAAACATGGTCTCCAGTAGCCTGGTGACCTTCAACGTGCTATGTGACTGAGGCTGGTCTTGAACTCCTGATCCTCCTGTGTTTATCTCTCAAGCACTTGGATTGCAGGGATGTGCCCCATACTTGGATCAGCCTTGAAGCCTGGCATGCGTAGTGTTTACTTACAAAGAAATCTGAGGAGTCAAACAGAAGGCTATTCTTTTTTGAAAATTGTGTCTAATGTTTACGGGTGGGGAACACTTCCTGAACTTCTGGCTGGAGTGTGACTGGACAAAAGTGCATTGATTTCATGGGATGGAAGAGGTTGAGGATGAACAGATGGGTATGGGGTTGGGAGAAGCTGAGAGAATAAGGGTCCTTGTCCCTTTAAGTCTTCATTGTCACAATCTCTGGGAGCCAGCCCCCTGAAGCCAAAGCTGTATAGACCTTGGCTGCCACCTGGTGGCCTGATGTTAGTGCCAGGGAGTCCCAATGTCACCCACACTTACCGCTTGGGTTCCAGTCGGCTTGTCCCTGCTGTTGAGGGCATGGGCATTCCCCCTAAATGGGATTCCTAGACTTGGAAAAACAAACACCAAGTTACTTGTGCAGTGACCCACGACTACTCAAGAGACTGAGGCAGGAGGATCGCTTGAAAGTTCAAGGCCAGACTAGACACACCTCTGTAAAAATTTAAAATAAAAGTTACTGAATTAACTTTAATTTTTAGATTAACAGATATGAATAATCTTTTAGTATAAGCTTGTCCCTGGTCAATTGACTGATGTTCTTTGTGAAACTTGAATATAATTGGACATCTTGTATTTTATTTGGAAATCATACTTCTAGTTCATTTTCAGGACTCCAAAGGAAAAACATATACTCTGAACTTTCCTGGGGCAGGGGACTAAATGAAAAGGGTGCAGTAGGCTCTGAACTACCCTAGGAGCCATACACGGAAAATGAGAGGAGTCTGAGGTCTGGGGGTTGGTGACTGAGAGCACTCAGCAAGGACTTAACTAGTTGGGGATTAACTCATACCAACCCAGTCATGCGGTTCACTGGCCCCTCTTCTGAGGAGGCTGAAGATGGCTTCCCTGGTTCAGTCTCACTTCTGACGGCACACATGATTTTCCTACCTTCACGTCACAGCCATGAGAAGAGATTAGCCGAGGGTAAGCATGGGGTACTGACCGTGCCCAGAAAGACCCATCTGCTCCACACCAGGTAAGGAGACTGGAAGAGGAAGTGGTGCTGCCTCCCCACCACCACCCAGAGCTGGACTTCCTGGGAGCCTGGAATCCCGTCCCCACACTGAATAGATGAGAAAACCGAGATCCAGAGAAGGGCGGGGCTCAAGCGGCTGGAGGGTTTCCTGGTCTAGCTGCTTTCCTCTCCAGGCAAGTGAACACTTTAGGATCTTAGTCACAAACACCCTGTCCCTGGCTGGCCCAGTTTGATTTCTGTTTCTGCATAAAACACCGTAACCAAAAGCAACTTGGAAAGGGAAAGGTTTATTTGGTTTACACGTTCTGACCACAGTCCATCACTAAAGGACATCAGGGCCGGAACCCAAGACAGGAACTCGAAGGCAGAATCAGAAGCAGAGGCCATGGAAGAATGCTGCTCACTGGTTTGCTCCTCGTGGCTTGCTCAGCTTGCTTTTTTATACAGTCCTGAAACCACCTGCCCAGGGGTGGCACCAGTCACAGTGGGCTGCCCCTCTCATGTCAATCATTAATCAAGAAAATGCCCCCAGAGACTTGCCTACAGGCCAATCTCATTGAGGTGGTTTCTCAAACGAGGCTCCCTCTCCCCAGATGACTTGGTTGTGTCAAGTTAACAAAAAAACTAGCCAGCACATCACTCTACAGTCTTTTCTTCTTCGTTCTTCAAACTTTCTGGTCCTCTAAACCCTTCGGCTCAGTCCTTGGTTCTTCCTGAGGCTTCTCAATGGCCTATTAGTCTTGTCACCAAGTCCAAGTCACCATGTCTTTTTTTCTGCCTTCTGGAGAGATTCTAGATGCCTCTGCATGTGCTCTCAGCCCTCACTGCCCCAGCTCCTCACATACCCCACATTCTGTACCTGGCAGGAAAAGCACCATTTCAATGAGTTGTTTTGGAGGCTGTAATGGTTTGAAGAAGAATGGCCCCCACAGGTTCAAATTTGAATGCTTAGTCATCAGGGAGCGGCACTACTTGAGAAGGATTAGGAGGTGTGGTCTTGTTGGAGGAAGTGTGTCACTGCGGTGTGTGTGTGTGTGTTGGGGGGTGCTTTGAGGTTTCAAAAGTCCAAGCCAGGCCCAGTGTGTCTCTCTTCCTGTTACTTGGGGATCTGAATGTAGAATTCTCAGCTACTTCTCCAGTATCATGTCTGCCTGAGCTGGGTCATGCTCCCCTCTATGATGATAATGAACTAAACCTCTGAAATTGTAAACAAGCCCCAATTAAATACTTTCTTTTATAAAAGTTGCCTTGGACATGGTGTTTCTTCACAGCAATAGAACACTGATTAAGACAGAGTTGGTACCAGGACAGACCTGACCCTGCTGCTTGTTGGCGGAATGTGGACTTTGGGACTTTGGGTTAAGAAAGCAGTTGAACGTTTTAAGTGGGGCAAGACTCCACCCAACTAAGCTTCCAACTGTGGAAAGGAATTAAAGAAAAGCTTAAGCAGTGCAGGAAACCATCAACAACAGAAAGCTGCTACAAATGTAATTAAAGTAGGTGGCAAAGTTCCAGCCCCAGCAAGCAGTAAACTTGGCAGCCTTGGCCCTGTGGTTCATGGATGAGCACCTGTGGGTTGTCATCAGGCAAGAGGGTAGCAGGATCGATGGTGATAGGTTTCTCAAACTGTACTTGAGGGTAGTCCAGGAGTAGGGCCCGGTACTGGGTCACACAGGCATTAGCCAGCCAGCATTCTGGTGCTCCTTAATCACACAGGGTAGTGTGAGTATATGATCCTGACCCAGAGTTCACTTGTTTGTTTGTTTGTTTGTTTGTTTGTTTGTTTGTTTGTTTTTCATTAGACTAGCGGTAGCTACCACAGCTCTTAGACAGGCGGGTCATTCCGTGGCTGCAGGGTCCAGTCTTGGACAGGCATGCCACAGGGCATTTCCACGTTCCCAAAGTTTGGGTTAAAACGCCTTTTGCAATGCCCTTTGTTTCATGGACAAACAAAAGGTTTTGATACATCTGAAGTGCTAGGGCTGGACCCCCAAGTCAGAATTGTTTTTAAAACCTCAAATGCTTTTTGTTTCGTCTCAGGCCAGACTAGGGGACTCAGTGCCCCCTTTGTGGTACTGTATAGAGGCCTTGCTATTCCTACTAATCCTACTGGGACAGGCTCCTTTTCCCCTCCCCTCAGCCGGGCGCCGAGATAGGTAGCCTCTGATGTACAAGGTCGGGCTTTCTTAGCCGACACTGTAACCCACAGTCCGTAACTCTTGCTGCTAGCAGCCCCTCTGTGGCCCCTTTATAATCTGTTTTAGTTTTAGAAGCTGGAAGGAGGTCATCTATTATATATTGTAAGAGTGTGGTCCGAGAAACCTCTAATGGAAGGGCAGGAGGTCAGCACTTAGTGCCTCGTCACACAGGGCTGGAGAGTTTCTAAATCCTTCGGGCAACATGGTCCTGGTAAGTTGCTGGCTGTCACCTCCCTCTGGGTTGCCCCTGCAAATGGAAGACTGAGGAATGCATCTTTCAGGTCTAAGACAGTGAACTCTGGAGGAATCAGGCTCATGAGAGTGTATGGATTTGGGACTGTGGGTAGATGGTTTCAACCCTCTTATTCACTTCCCTCAGTTCTTGGATGGGTCTACAATCAAAGGCCCCAGGTTTCTTCACAGGCAGGAGAGATGTATTCCAGGGTGACTGAGAGGGTACCAGGATGCCTGTCTCTAAGCCTGGCAATATGGACGGAATTCCCCTTCTTGCTTCCAGGGTCATTAATCTGGACAGGTGTAGCTGAACTGGTTAGTTGAACAATTATAGGGACTTGGTGTTGGGCCAGTTCCAAGAGGCTATTTTTCTGTCCATAGCCCCAGGAATCTTCGAGGCAAATCTGAGAGAGTCCAACTGTATCTTTTGATTGGGGGCAGAACTTTCAGCAAAGAGATATTCTTCTGAAAGAGAGCAAGACATCAACATTTTGCTGGCTATCTTAAGTCTAACTGCACCTCATCATCAGAGAACATGACAGTGGCTTTCAGCTTATGCAAAAGGTCTCATCTCAATAGTGGGTAGAGGCAATCACGCATGACCAAGAGTGTGGGTTACTGTCCCCCCTACCTAGGTCTATGGAATGGGTTAGTGGTCCATGGGTAGCAGGCCATTTTTCCTGTTGCCCCTTGGACAATCTTTTGATCAGTCAATTGGCCTAGGGGCTTCTTAAGGATTGAATATGTCACCCCAGTGTCTACTAAGAAGCCAATTGCTTCACTCCCAATTTTAAGTGTTACCCTGGGCTCCTGAGGGCTTAAAGCTTAGGAGCCTTGTGCCCTGTCACTTTTCCTTTTTTTTTTTTTTTTTGGTTTTTTGAGACAGGGTTTCT